>CM050448.1:75536152-75678652 GCA_027563935.2 Costus lasius | reverse complement strand
ATATCTATGTATATATGTATATATGTATATATCTATATATCTATCTCTATCTCTATCTCTATCTCTCTATATCTATATCTATATATCTATATATCGCATATGTATCTCTATCTCTCTATATCTGTATATATATCTATATATCTCTATCTCTCTATATCTATATCTCTATCTATATATCTGTATATCTCTATCTCTCTATATCTATATCTATATATCTGGATATATATCTATATATATATCTCTATCTCTATCTCTATCTCTATCTCTCTGTGTCTGTGTCTGTGTTTGTGTCTGTGTGTCTCTCTATATCTGTATCTGCATCTGCATCTGTATAGACATGTCTATGTCTATGTCTATGTCTATGTCTATGACAGATACCTGTATCTGTATCTGTATCTGTATAGACATGTCTATGTCTATGTCTATGTCTATGACAGATACAGACATGTCTATGTCTATGTCTATGTATGCCTATGCCTATGCCTATGCCTGTATCTGTATAGACATGCCTATGCCTATGCCTATCCCTATGCCTATGCCTGTATCTGTATAGACATGTCTATGCCTATGCCTATGCCTATGCCTATCTATCGCTATTAGGGATGTCAACGGGTCGGGTACCCGCCCTTTTTGGCCAAACCCGAACCTAGTTAAACCCGAGTCGGGTATTTAAACGGGTACCCACAGGTACCCGTTTAGATTAAAATATTTATTTTTAAATTATTTTTTAAAAATATAACTATAAAATAATAATAATAATAATAATAATAAATATACTTATAAAAATTATGTTATTATATAAATATAAATATATATATATAAATATAAAAATATATTTTTTATTATATATAATCGGGTATCGGGTACCCACGGATACCCATGGGAGTAAACCCGAACCCGACCCGATTAGCTAATTGGGTACCCGAACCCGCCATAAACGGGTCGGGTCGGGTCGGGTACCCGCGAAGTCGGGTACCCATTGACACCCCTAATCGCTATCGCTATCGCTATAGCGATATGCCTATGCCTATGCCTATCTATCGCTATCGCTATCGCTATATCTATATCTATATCTATAGCTATAGCTATAGCTATCTATATCTCTATATCTATATCTATATCTATATCTATATCTATAGCTATAGCTATAGCTATATCTTGTGGGGTCATTTTCGTTACATTGGGAATGTATTATGACCGTTTCAAATCCACCTTAAATTAATAAGGTTTTTGTTTAATGGATTCTGACTTCCAATGAGCGCAAGCGCTCATTGTTAATTACCCCTAAAATTAGGGAACCTTTGATTAAGAGATCTATAATACGCAACAAGATAAATGCGATAATCAGATGATGCTATTTATAAATTTCATTCATAAATTTGATTTGACGTGATACATATTTCGACATGATAAGAGAAAAAGAGTTTCCAACAACATGGACAATTTGTGTTCGTCGAACTTTAGCCTTATGACGGTGTGTTGGATAATATCCGGCCCAGGCAGTACAACGTTATATCGAGGAGCTACGCCCCGATGGTAAACATCGACGTACGCACCTCCCAAACGATATCCCATCGTAATACATTAAGGCGCGTTGGATGACTTGAAGTAGAGGAAGATTATCCGGCCTTACGGCGTGGTGGACAATTTGATCTGGAAATTTATCCGGCCTCACGGCGTGATGGATAATTTGATTCGGAGATTTATCCGGCCTTACGGCGTGGTGGATAATTTGATTTGGAAATTTATCCGGCCTTACGGCGTGATGGATAATTTGATTCGGAGATTTATCCGGCCTTACCGCGTGGTGGATAATTTGATTTGGGAATTCATCCGGCCTTGTGGCGTGATGGATAATTTGATTCGGAGATTTATCCGGCCTTGCGGCGTGGTGAATAATTTGATTTGGAATTTTATCCGGCCTTGCGGCGTATTAGATAATTTGATTCGAAATTTATCCGGCCTTACGGCGTAGTGGATAATTTGATTTGGAAATTTATCCGGCCTTACGGCGTGATGGATAATTTGATTTGGAAATTTATCCGGCCTTGCGGCGTGATGGATAATTTGATTTGGAAATTTATCCGGCCTTGCGGCGTGATGGATAATTTGATTTGGGAATTCATCCGGCCTTGTGGCGTGATGGATAATTTGATTCGGAGATTTATCCGGCCTTGCGGCGTGGTGGATAATTTGATTTGGAATTTTATCCGGCCTTGCGGCGTATTAGATAATTTGATTCGAAATTTATCCGGCCTTACGGCGTAGTGGATAATTTGATTTGGAAATTTATCCGGCCTTACGGCGTGATGGATAATTTGATTTGGAAATTTATCCGGCCTTACGGCGTAGTGGATAATTTGATTTGGAAATTTATCCGGCCTTGCGGCGTGATGGATAATTTGATTTGGAAATTTATCCGGCCTTGCGGCGTGATGGATAATTTGATTTGGGAATTCATCCGGCCTTGTGGCGTGATGGATAATTTAATTTGGAGAGGAAAATATTTAAACTTTAACGAATATAACGTCACATTGAGGAGCTTCGCCCCGATGATGAACATCGACGTACGCACCTCCCAAACAACATTCCGTCATGATGCGCTAAAGCCTTCAATAGTGTTATTATCATTTTTCTGTGAATATCTAAATGTTCAGTTGGGAGCATTTTGGAGTTGGTACTTAGTTAAATTCGACATCGAGCTAACTTCAACCCGGCGCATAGATGACTAAACCATTAGCCATCGTGTAAACATGATTTTTTTTTTATGCGAAATTCATATGTCATCCTGCTGCCGCGTACGCATCCCGTCGCTGCTCAGCAAAGCTTTACGTCTTTTCATTTCCTGTAGAAGTCCCCTTTTCCTTTTTAGAGGGTAAAGCCCTTATTCTCTTTGTGGAGCACGCTCGGCGATGAACGAGATCGATGGGGGTGGAAGTAGCAGCATCGTGTGCACTTCTAGCGTGTGCACTTCCGACCCTGAGACTCTTGGTCAAAGGGTAAAGTCGGCTGCCCCGAGAATACAGGCACATTCCTTTAGTTGCTCCGCTGGCTGGGCAAATCTCGAGTGATTCGTCGAGGCGAAGGCTGCCCCCAATTCATCCAAGCAAGACGACCTCTGGTGAAAGGTCCCCGATGTGCTTACGGACGGTGATCCCTGACGGAGGCGGGGAGCTCGCTTATCTCAGACGGCGGCAGCAGCGCTGGCCTAGGGTTTAGGTGGCGACCATCTAGGGCACTGTGTAGACGGTCGGGCATGGGAAAGGGAAGCGGTTGACAGGCTTTGTTGGGGCGGCTGCGGATTCACACCGGCTTTGAACTCCAGGCAGGGTCGAGGGTCGAAGCCGCTGATTCATGGTGAGGAGCTCACTAACCAGCGTGGGGAGGCGACACAAACACCTTGACGCGGCAGCGGTGGCTGTACGCAAAGTGAACCCTCCTTTCAGATTGTGGGCCGAAATTCCTCCCATATTCCCTTAGCTAGCCCAAGCAGCAACTTTGAGAGGCTTTCCTCTGTGAAAGCTCCTTCCGCGATCTTCTCTTCATTAATGGCCTGCTGGTAGGTGGCGGATCTATCGAGCAGGGGAATGCAGGAGCTGATGTTGGCTTTCAGAGATCGTTCTTCCCGTTTTCCAGTAGCGCCGGGGAGATGGCCTTGTGGCAAGTTTTGTTCGTTCCAAATTCTGGCCCACCAGCAGCATGGGCTTGGGCCGCATTCGTCCTGAACGATATACTTTCTACTTATTTCCTCCTTTTGTTATTTGTTCATTACTATTATCTTTAAACGGCTCTATTTTGTCTTGGTTTCCATAAAGATCTATGAGTTCAAGTTCGAGTGCTTTTTGAAACTTCCAGCGCACTGCAGCAATTAGCACCGTGGCGATCAGTGGCCTCTACAGGTGATAGGAAAGGTTCTATCCATACGACCTTATTCTTCCTCCATCACCATTGTTCTTTTTATTATCTTCTTCTTACGGCAGCTTACTATCTTCTTCTTATGGCAGCTTGGCGAAGCCATGTTTTTTTTGACACCCTCTTCTCGTGGTATTCTTTCTGTAGCAGACGGAGCTTGGGGAAATTCCCATCAGGCAAGTATTCGTAAGGCGACTGTATCTCGTTTGAAGAGATCTACTTCGTTTTTTTTTTATATTTTTCTTCCTTCTCTCCCTTTTTACCCCCTCTTATAGATTTTTGTTACTTTCTTGCAGTAAGAATCTTTTTGGAGAGCTAGTGTGATAGCGCCCTTTCTAGTAGATCCCCCAGCAGGAGATTCCCGTTCCCTACGTTGCAAGGGTTCTTCGAGAGCGGAACTGAGGAGAAGAACTACAGGTATTTCTTGCTATTTCTACTTTCCTGTGACAGACTTTGTCTCATCGTTTCATTTTTTTTTTTTTTTTTTTTTTTTTTTTACGATTTTGGTAGTTCTTTTGCGTTTCTGCTCCTCTCTTTTTCTGCTCCCATCGATCTTTTCACGTTCTTACTATCATACCTCTTCAAACTTCTCTTCAACCCCCCTTTTGGTTAGACCCAATCACATCTTCCTTCCCCCATCATATTCCTTCTCTTACTCTCTCTTCGAATGGACGCCTTCTCATTTTCTCTTCTTCCATCTTATCCTTCAGCCCCTCATGCTCATTTTCTCTTCTTCCATTCTATCCTTCAGTCCCTCATGCTCTTTCTTTCTTTTGCACAAGCTTTTCGGGACCGAACCTTCAGTCCGCCCTCATCATTGGCCCTCAAACGCAGCACCCAGATGCTTAACGCATTCGTGAGGTTTCAGGAAGAAAAGGGTGAGCACAGTAATCAGTGTGTATAGCCATTGTGAGCCAGGTCGCTTAATGCGGCCATGAAGCTTACCGAAGAAAAAGAAAAATGCGTCGTGTGTGTGCAACTATCGTGAGCCAGGTCGCTTAGTGCGGCCATGAAGCCTACCGAAGAAAAGAAAGAAAAAACTTCCCTTTACTACCTTCTTCTTGTCGCTTCTAAACTCCTCCTTCTTGTATGCTCGTTTTTTTTTCTTTGCTTCTCCGATTTTTCCTGCGATGCCCCCAAAAGACCCCCCTCGCCCCTTTTATAAGCTTCCAGCTTAACAGTTGTTTTCCCTCCTCTTTGTTTCCTTTCGCGCCTATTCCGTTTTTTTATTGTTGTTGTTTTTTTTATTTTGTCTGCTGCCGTGAACGCTTTTCTCCTGCTCTCTTTTGTCAGTCCTGATCATCGCCAGACCTTCTTCGATTTTTCTTGGACTTGTCTTTTGAGGACTTGTCTTATCCATGACCTTTTGGCAGGATTTGATGATACATTTTCTGCTCCTGGTGGTATACGCCAGATTTCCCCTTTTCTTTTACTTTCTGCTCACGCTTTGCTTTCTTTACGAGGTGCTGTCAGCGATTCTTTTTTATCTTAGCTTTCTTTCATGCTAATTTCTGATTCTATTCGTAGTCAAAATTAGTTTTGACTATTTTCTGTGTGCGTGGTCAATGGTATAGCACTGATTTCACTTACGGTCAACATAAATTCTGACTCTATCCTTATTATGAAATGTCATGATTCAGCAATTCAGCAGTTGGCTTTCACTTCAAGCAGTGGTGGTGTCAGGTGCAGAGACTCTGTAGCAATTGCACTGGGACTTTGTTGAGGATCGGGGCTTGCTCCAGCTCAACTCGAAGAATCCATGGATCAGGAATGACCTGATCTTGAGAAGGGAGTTTGTGTGCCGCATATCAATGGTAGATGATCACCAGAAACCTGTGTGGTGAGATAACAATATCCACGAAATTTTCCTTGTTTGTGACAAAAGCCTCATATTCATACTCACTATCATTAACTATCCATTTTTCATGTGGTCGAAGTGAACTTCTATTGATTTCCTCCCAAGCCTTGGATACTGTGTAACGTTTTGTCTACAAATGCAGATTTTCATCATCAATATGGAACAAGCAATTAGTCTTCTCAAAAGGGTCTGCTCCACTGAGTTGAGAGTGGCTGAAAGTACTAAAATCCCTTTGTGGGAATTTAGAACTCGCCGTATCAAATGAATAAGCTTGATCACGATGTAGTTGTTGATCAGAATGTCTGTGGTCCGTCTTCTGTTGCCTCGACGCCTTGTTCCGGAGAAGGAGAAATAGCGTTGCAGTCCCTCTTGCCCTCTTGGATCTTTTGTGTGAAGAATATTCTCGGGCTGGAGCTGATAGAAAGCCTTGATGAAAGTCATCATTGTCTGGTGTTTATATTTTCTTGATAGCCAATAGCTGATGCATAGGGGGCTAAGAAGCTTGTCATTTTTTTTGAGGTGTTGAGATGTGTCTAAAAATAGTTCTTGGAGATGGGCATCTGTTGTAGAAAATTTCTAGGGATTTTACATACCTTGCATATCTACATTGTCCTTATTTTCCTATTAAATATTTTTGACGATTCTTGACTATGCGCACTTGGTAGATGTTTCAACGATCAAAATAGATTCTGACTTTATCCCTTGTTATGAAATTTCATAGTCCAACATATCTATATCTATATCTATCTCTATATCTCTATGTATGTCTATGTCTATGTCTATGTCTATGTCGCTATCGCTATAGCTATATCTCTATATCTCTATATCTCTATATCTATAGCTATAGCTATAGTGGGGAAGATACCCACTTCTAATGGTTCAACAAATGCTTTTACATTTCTTAGCAATAGGTGGGTGGGTAAGTTTTTCCGATATAGAATAGTGTAATAATTAGAATGCATTTTGATCAAACTTACATGTCATGTTCTTGTGACTGCCACTATTGCTCCCTTCTAATAGTTCTTCCATGGTTATAATTAGAGGCAGAATGCAAAGCTTACTCTCTTCTTTACCATTGTGCTCTTTGAAACCATCACTATATTTCGATGGTTTCAATATCTTATGTTGAAATAGCTCCATTTTCTCACTAGAGTTCTAGTTTTTTAAAAATAAACTGTCACTTTATAAGTGCTCATTCATATATGTTATATTCTCCTACTTAATTTTGGTTGATGCTATTAGAGATAAAATGTATACTTGGCTTAGATAAATTGATCAATTCCTTTACCGATCAGTTCATGCTTAAAGAAATTTCCAATTTTTCTATTTTTGAGGTTGTTTATGAGATTAATGGAAAGTTGGAAACCAAGTAGCTGTTATTCTTAACAATCCTAGGGATAAAGTTGAGAAAGGGGAAAGTGGAACAACCAAGGAGCTAGATGCAAAACCGTCCATTTATTTGATTGACAGTATACTTGTAATCCACTCTAGTATTTAGTCTTCTACTCTATTAGAGTAGTATCCATGGTTGTTAATCTACAAATCTGATTGTGATAGTTATTAGTCTATGTATATTCTCTTTTAATATTATCTAGAGGCTAAAATATTGCTTTATGATTTTCTAGATTAATTGCCATTTGCTACTATGTTTTCATGGACCTTTGTTTTCACGATAATCATCCATGTTGAATGTGGCAATGTGCTTTACAATCCAAATTGTCTTACAATTGTTGAGCTCAAACAACAATGTCATCTTCCCAACATGTTCTGTTTCTATTGCCTTACAGGGATTGATATTTTGCGAATGATTGTCTTGCATCCTAATGGGGCTAGTTTGCTTCACAAGCACGTTGAGAATGGGAATGGTATTAGCAAATAAATTTTCTTTTACACATTTGGATATAAATTGCTCAACTTACTTAATGCAAGCATTTCTTTATTTCTTGTTAGCATGAAATTAGAGACTTGGTTTGATATTGGCTATGTTGTCACAGATGTACTAATGGAGACATTAGTAAAAGCTCTCAATTAGTAAAAGCCACAACTGCTCCTCAGGTAGCAAATCTTTTAACTATCATTCGAGCAATTACAAATCTTTTTAGGCATACATGTTGGTTACAGTCTCACTACATTCAGGTATGAATAATGTATTCAAATACAATTGGGATGGTACTAAATAACTTATATTTTACTAATCTGAAGAATTTATATTAGAATGGTAATATATAATTTATGTATGCTGCAGTACACTGGTACTATATTGCCCCATCATTTATTAGAAAATGCTAAGTTGTGATTTTTACCTAGATGGTTTGACCTATCATCATTATTCCATTTTTGGATTAAAGTCCTGGTAGCATTTTCAAGAATTCTGATTGCTCATGGAACTGTTCTTGTGAAATAGGAAAGTTGAGTGTTTATGCTACATTGTGCTCCATCGTAACCACACTTATAATCTAAAAATAGATTCGCCATAGATGAAAGAGTGACATTTTGATTAGATTCCCCATACACTTCATAGTGTTATTCATATATCTTTTAAGCTACAAACAATTGAAATTTAATTTTGCAGTGAGACATTAAGAAATAAAAGATGGAAATAGGAATTAAAAGTAAATGGTGGTTTTATATTTTTCTTTTTCTCATGTGATCTATTGTAGATTTATCTAGTTAAAACAAATATGTTTCTTAGCATGCATTTGTTTTTCTTAGAATTCCCGCTTGTCTATCAAGTGCTCTGGTAGATTCCTGTTATTGAGTTAACTCTCTTTTTTCCAGAAAAATATATTAGTAACCGTGGAAGATATAGATACTCTGCTAGAAAACATTGTAATTCTAATGAATGCAATCCTGTGAGTGGCACGTGTTGCGATTGGCACACTTGTATCCTATGCTAGTTATATAGTTCGTGCTCACTTAGACCCTAGTAAGATATGCAAAAAAGCTGAGAGCATTTCTAGCAGTCTAGATGCATCATAATATATTTACGGTTTATGCACCAATCCATTTGCCAACCTATATGCATGGATTTTATACGTCACATGCTGTTACCGGGTTTCTCCTTTAAACAAATCTGCTGAAAGACGGGTTACACATTTGGATATAAGATATAGATTGAAACCCTTGGCTTTCTTTTCCAACTATCTGCCACCTGTTCTCTTCATAATATTTCCTTCCAATCCGGGAGCCTTGGCTTTCATTTTTGTATATTTTTGTATCTATATTTAATGCCACTTGAGATATAAGAAAACCAATTGGTACGGATGGTATTGTGTCGGTATCAACTGGTACATGCTGGCTGATATACTGAACGAGACTGATATTTAGAATCTTGAGTAGAAGTACATGGCAACACTAAGGCTTTGGGACTTTTATGGTTGAATTATTTATAGTAGGGTTGAGCAACACTTCCACTCGCTTGTGCACCCTTCATGAGCACAATTATTTGTGCTCTCATGTCCTCTACTTGACCCCTTCAATATTGGACATCTTCATGGGTGTAGTGAGTGATGCATTCAATGTATTCATGCACTGACGTTTGCATTATGTCAATTCCAGCCATGCATTCCTCTTGGACTCGCAAGATGGTGTAATCCTCCATCACTTGTAGTCTCGCCTTTAACTACGCACTTTCCTAGTCTGCGTTTGAGGAAATCTTTAGTACGTATCAATACAGTTATATTTAATTATTTAGAGAGATGTAATAAAATATATAAAGTAAAGATAATAGGATAATATATATAAAGTATACGAAGAATATTTTTATTTGTGCAAGATTGTGAACCGTTTAAGGAAATGATTCAAACAACTCTCAAAAAGTGTCAAAATACATCTCACTACAATTCTTTGCAGTAGGGTATAAGATTTCCAAATCTTAAAATCATAGACAAAACATAAAAGTTCTATTTTTTTATCATTAATGAAATATTATTAGAGAAAATAATTAGATAAAGCTTGGGCCATTGAAATATGTATAAATAGCAGACATTTAGCACTAAACATCTGTATAAAAATTTAGATTTAGTTCTGATTTGTTTATTAGCACCATTGAGATTATATAGCTAGTAGAATTTTTACAAGTCCTTGCAAGTTAAAGTTATACAAGCTGAAATTTAAAGACAAGTTTCAAATTTGATCTTTTGATTACTGATTTTGTTGTGATTGAATTATTCATATTACCGCTCATCCAGATCAGGGAGTGAGAGTCAAAAAGAGTAATCAGTTATTATTTATGTCTTCCATTTCGCCCTTCTTTTCTTTTCATATTTTAGGTGATTTTCATATGTTAGGATCACGACCATGTTACATTCATAGTGTGATCGTGATTTCGCTCCAGACTCAAAAAAATTTCATAAAATTCCTAAAAGTTATTTACATCAGGAATATGAAGTGAGTTTAAAAATATACATATCTATTACAATAGATAAAAGTTTGAACTACTTACACTAAATAGGTTAATTAACTATATATAAAAATTATAAAATAAAATAAAATAAATTTGATTTGTTTTCCAAAAAGTACTTCTTTTTGGTCATTAGCTTAACCTTAGCTCAAATATCATAGCGAAGCACGTGGATCAAATATGAGTGACAAACTATTGATGTATTTTGAATATTTTATTTCTTAGACAAAATCTTATTGAATTATAAAATTGTTTTTAAGAATTGATGTATAAAATAGTTTTGATTACTTAGAATGTAGAAGATTTTTGAATGGAAAAAGATTTTTGAGTAATTTTAGTTCTGGTGTGATTAAGATTTTTATCTAAAAAGTTGTGTGTTTGAATGAATGTTATGCTTAGCAATCCTAATCAACCATAAGTCTCCAATCAAAAAGGTACTCTTAAGAATGTGACACAATCAAGAAAAAAAAAATCTATGGTGTAAGGATACATTAAATGAAGGAAGTTCTACTTTGAACGTCTTATGGAAGCTATCATTTTCATTTACTCTAGGGGTGTATTTAGGATAGATATAATCATCCTACTTATTTGTGCTCTTCATATTTGGGTCTCCTAGGAATGTTTCTAAGTTAGGGCTATTGAATTGTGGGCCTTGGGTGCCCTTACTAGAATTCTCAATATGGGTTAGCTCTCACAAGTTGGTTTAGTGCAACTCCTAAGTTAGTGTAGTGCTAAACTTCCTTAGGTTACGTAGTTAGGGCTATAAATATGTACACAAGGCTAGAACTAGAATCATTATAATGGTTTTATCTAACCGATTTTATAATGGCTAGGTTGCTAGATTTATCTAACTGATTTTATAATTGAGGTCAATTTATATATGAAAGTATGAGTTTAAATTAATAGGAAGTAAAATGCATGAATCAACGAGCAACTAATCATTATTAGATTAATAAACCATATTATAAATTACTTGTGATGTTTACTATGCCAAATGGGTTGAATGAATCAACATTTATAGAGAAGTTGGTGTAGCTTTAGCCAGCCTTCCTTAGAAATGGACATAAGCTTAACATTAAAATCAAGAAGAGCTACTCCAATTATCAAATCAAATGATAACATTCTAGAATTAAAAATATAATCTTTTAGATGTTCCTTAGTATTGATCGTGGTTCTCTACTTGTGAAAATTCTACCATTTATTGAAGGTCTGGAGTACTTACATTTAAATAAGCAAAAAATTTTAATTTTCATTATATTCTTCTTTGTTGTTTGCATTTGTATTATACGTTGGGCTAGCTAAGAATGTTAACTCAATTGGTGAAAATACTAGACTTGCTTATAGAATCAATTATGATGATTTTTTTTGGAAAAATGTTATTATATTAAATTATTAATATATATACCTGAGCAAATGTGTTATCATCATTTTTTTAATTTATCCTTACTGCTAACTTTTTTTTTTATCATATTTTGCTTGAATTGGATATTGAAATGTAGCAAAATACTATGCTTCATTACGGGAAAAATTCTATTTTAGCTTTGAGTAATTGATCCTTGATCTTATAGGTGGATGCTCTCAATTTGACTGTGTAGTGTTTCTCATAGGATTATACTCTTTTATGTTAGAATTGTTCTTAAAGTATCTTAATTATTTGAAAAATAGTCTGATTGTCAACTTTATTCTCTTATCTTTCGTGGTTCTTTCCTGTTTATTATTATACTGCCTGGAGCTATTTGTGGAAATATCTTAGTAGGTAGGTTGCTGAATCATGTATATGGAGTTCTATCATGTTATTATACAATTGCTTTATTATGGAAATGACTATTTTAGCTTTGAGTAATTTACAAGCAAGATTCATCGAGTATGCTCTTTGTCATGGTTTATAAGGTTGGAGATGTCCCTTGTTTATTTTCATACTGTGTGGAGATGCCCCTTATTTATTATTATATTGCATGCAGATGTTCCTCAGGATTCCTCCTTGTTTGTTATTATATTACGTAGAGATGCTCTTTTAAATCAGAATCATAGAGTTTTGAAATGTGGCATAATATAATTACTTGAATATGAGAAAAATCTATTTTACGGTTGCGTAATTGACATGCCAATTCGTCAATTATGTAGGAGGATGTTGGGAAACCTTGGGAATATTTTACAATTTTTTAAAGGTTTATGGACACAAATACATTGCGCAGTGGAAGAATATCCCTGAAACAGGCCAGTCCCAAAAACCCAATGAAGATCGTCAAGTGAGAGAGTCGACACGATGTGATAGAAAATATCTTAATGCAAGGTGAGGCCGATGTCAACGTAGGCGCCCAAGTGTGCGCCCTCTGTAGTCTCACACACACGGATTGCTCAAGTCCTCTTCTTCCACGCCCGGTGCTAGCCTCGGAAAGAAGATCCAAGCCTTGGGGAGATCACCACTTCACTTGCGCTACCTTCTAGAGAAGTTGCGCCAAGGAGGAAGAGGAGAGAAGACAAGCCGCCAAACTCCAAAGCTCCAAGCGCCAAAAGGAAAGGAGGAAGGATGCTTGCGACTAGGGTATGGAAGGTGTTCGCCCAAGCCTTCTTTGTTCTCGCCCTCAAGAGCTAGAACTCGCCTCCTCTCTTGATCACGCCTCCAATGAATAAGTATCTTGATAGGGGTGGCTTGGGGTGTTATTTATAGGGCAAGGGGCGGCTTAATGTGTGGTCACCATTCAAATTGAATGTGCGGCTAGGATATATTTTAGGGAGTTAAGTCCTAGTCCAATTAGGACTTAATTTGGGCGGTTAGATCATGTCCTAATCCAATTAGGACTCTCATGAACGGTTTGATCATGTGGGCGGTTTGATCAAGTTTAATTCCTAATCTAATTAGGATTTGATCAAGCCCAAGTCCTAATCCAACTAGGACTTTCAATGGGCGGTTTGAACAGTCCTAATCTAATTAGGATTTGATTATTTATTTAATTAATTGAATCCTAATCCAATTAGGACTCTAATTAATTCAAATAAATTAGCCCATTAAACTTCATAAATTAGGACTCTAATTAATTCAAATAATTAGTCCCAAGATTAATTTCAAACCTCATGATGCATAGGCGCTAACCCTAGTCTAACTAGGGTTAAGCACACGCCATGCACACGCCATCCCTTTTCTCCTCCTAAACCCCATTAAGCCCAACTTATCAATGGGCCCAGCCCAATGTCCATTATGCATGTTAACTAAGCTCACGGATCCAATCCAAATTTAACCCTAGGTCAAATTGGGCTAACCATGGTTAATATGCCGTAAATGGAAGTTGGCCCCACTAAATTTCTTCCATCTCATCAGGCCCATTGGCGCCGATGAAATCTCCAAAATAGATCCGAGTTATCCAATAACTCGATCATAAGGCTTCCCGATCAATAAGAGAACTCGAGTATCAAGGTGTGCGACCCTGTAGGTTCCTCTGACCTTGGCAGTGCTGACCTAAGGTCATCACAAGCAGTGAGTGGCACCTAGCAGTGCTTCGCTGCTACCCAAGTCATCGGAATGGATATTGACATCGACATCCCCATCATCGTAATCAGATACAGATGCATTACAGTCTCTTTGCCGTATTGATATCCGATTGGACAAGTGTGTCACCACTTGTTTCTATCCAATCTCATGGCTATGACTAAATCAGGTCTAACCTGGGTATGGCCATACACTTTCAGTCATAGAACCATAGAGGAGCTCCATGGATATCATGCTTCCCTTAGGAAGGGGCAAATCCAATGTCTGTGCATTGACCTTCTCATATGGGTTGTGACATGCCCAATGACAACCGTTATTACCTCCCAACTACGGCAAGGTGTTAGGTTGTACTAAAGCATATCCCTAACCACATAGAATGGCCAATGACCTCAAGTCAAAGGATCAATGCATCTCCTATCACTTGTGAGGATAACTCGTGACACCAAGTCATTTCCTCACAGCGGGTCGGTCCAGTATATCTACCACTGATATACCCATATGCCTGCGTTAGCACCTCGTGCCTAACTAGCCCATGTACCAGTCTTACAAGTACCATAGTTGTCCCATATCCACTAAGGTACATTGACTAGGGACAATAGTTTGAGCACAGATCGAATCTGTCTCCAGGGACATTATCATATAAGTACATGTTCGCAGATGTAAACAAATAATGATAACGACAATGCCAGTATGATATAAATATCAATGTCAAGTAGTACAAGTAACGGACCAGAATTAGGTCCTTAGGGCATATACACCAATAGAGGATACTCTTAACATGGGTTTCTATAGTTTCTCGCAAAATTATATTTTTAATGTTAAGAGTGGTTATTTTACATATTGTGAAAGTTCTCTATTTCTTAGCTCATATCTTTCTTGGGTCTTCCTGTTTATTATTATACTACTTCTAGATATTTGTTGAAATCTATTTCGTGGCAGGCTGCTAAATCATATATTTGGAGTTCTAACATGGAGTGCGATACAATTGCTTGATTATGGGAACCATCTATTAAGCTTTTGAGTAATAGGATTGTAGATTTCTCCTAAAAGATTCTCTTAATCATGCATGACGAAATTTGTGTCTCTGCTTTATTCTCATCTTTTGGGTTTCCTTCATGTTTATTATATTGTACTTTTATGAAAAAAGATAATGATGTCAATATATATCTTTGCAAATGTGTTGTCGGCCTCTTTCTGATTTATTCTTTATTAATAATTTTTTTGTTATTTTGCTTGAATTGGGTGAATCAATGGTGAAACTATGCTAATTGAAATGACTAGTTTTGGTGGGTTTAATGCAAATGACTACTTTTGGTATGAAAAATCAAAACAATATCATTTTAGTGAATAGGTATGTTTAATGCTTATCTTATTAACTTGTCATATATTTAGTCAGTCTTTTTTTTAATTGTCACCTTGGTTGCTCTTTTAGATGTCAAAATTTCTACCATTTGTTGGAGGTACCAAGTACTTGTTTTGATATAAGCAAATTGCTATAATTTCCATTACTATCTTCTTTATTATTTGCATCTAATTTATATGGTTTGCTAGATAAGAATATTAATTCAATTGGTGACAATAACAAATCGCTACTTATAAAGCAACCATGATGGTTTTTTGGGAAAATGTTATAATGTCAATATATATATCTTAGCAAATGCGTTGTTATCATTTTTCTAATTTATTCTTTATGACTAACATTTTAGTTGACGCCTCTCTAGAACAATGTTGATTAATTTTGCTCATACTATAGTTGCAACAATTCCACAATCAAATACTAAAAAGTTTCACCTCAGGGTCCACATTTGTTTATGCCCTTAGCAAGGAGTCATCTAGGTGGAATCCAAGAGCATTTCATGTTATTATTATATCATAGTTGAAGACTTGTAAAAGGGATAGTTCTCTTCTTTGGCAACAACATAACCTTCATGACCTCAATGCAGAGGGTGGATTTGTGTATTGTGTCCACTTGTTTGGCTTTGCAAGTGAAACTTGACACATAGTGCACATGCTACCCATCCTCCTGCCCCATCACCATCAAGGTTGTCTTACTCCTGTTGAATTACGCCCAGAACATGGTGACTTGCAAGGTTTTAAAAATGTATATACATACGATACCAAATGTATATACATATATTATAGTTCACTTTCCATAAAAAAAACATTAAAATAAAACAAAAAGGAAGGAAGCAATAGTAGGAGTTAAGAAGCTGACGATAGAGGTACAAGCAGCTACGTTGGAATTTCAGAAACCAAATATTTGAAGCAATTTGTAAATTTACGTCTCCCAGTAAAATATACACAGAATGGTAAAAATAATCTATGCTTTTAGCTATAGGTTAATTCAAAAGATAAAATATATGTATTAAGTCCAAACAAAACCAATTTGCACCCAGCTGAAGCAATGAAATCCTAGTAGTTAGACTAATTGTTTTAAGTGTTCAACAACTTGATTCACTTGATAAATTCAAGTAATCCACAGCATTGTCATTTATTTGTAAAAAAATTTTCAAATCATAATACATATAGTATTTGAATTCTCATCTCATACTAGTTGATAGTATATTTCAGTATCACGTGGGCAGGTAGGGATGGTTTTGGTATTGGCTGGATTGGTTAAGTTATTTGTGAGTTAATAGCCTAAGTTTAACATAAATAACAAGAGTAAATGGAACAAATAATAAAAAATTTGGGAAACATCTTGCCATGGCGCAACATGGCATGATGTGGCATGGTGCGACATGACATTGTATGCATTGTGTGGGGTGGCTATGGCATCGTATGGTGGGGTGGCCATGGCATGGCCACATGGCATTAGATGACATTGCGTGGCATGGCATTATATGTTATAGTGCAGCATAGTGTTGTGTGGCCATGGTATGGCATGGGATGGCACAATGACATGGCGTGTGTGTGGCATAGTGCGACATGGCATGACATGTTATGGCACAACACCGACATGGTCATGGCATGACATGACATGGGATTGACATGACATAGCATGGTATCACATGCAACATTTAGTGGCATCGCATGACATGCAAATGTTGCGATGACATGTTGTTCACAAAAATGGGCACAATTGTCTATGTAACATATATAGTCATGTTATCTAGTTTTGTAGGTGCTCATCCACATTACAATAGCATAGATTATTCATAAGAGAGTGTATATGAGATTCCTGTAATTAATTAATTATCAATGGTTCATAATGCTTGAAAAAATAAATGTCGGTAGATAATAAAACTATGTTCTTGAGATAAATGCTTGAACTTTTGATGCATTTAAAGAATCATTATAGTCAACACCAAAAGGAATTAGTATCAAATATCATAACAATACTCAAAATAAATGTAAGATTTTAAAGCAAAAAGTACATTAATTTTATGTAAATCTTCTTGACTGAATTGGAAAAAAGTATATTTTATAATGTATACATTTACATACAATTGGGTGAACAACAAGAGGAGAAATAAGAGAATATATGTCTTATGAGAGAAGGCTAACATCTCTTCGTTTATTGACTAAGTTTTGGGATAGTAAAGGATAAAATAGAGGAGATTTAACAATTATAATAGACAAACTATGGAATAGTATGACGATTAATATTGCCATTACCTAGTACCATTTCCTGATGTTATTCTTCATTTGGTGTAATAGATTGTAATATTTAGTACTTAAAGTCTTGTTGCTTTCATACTAGGTATTACCTACTTTGTTATTTTTATTGATAATTATTCCAACATAAATATATCCTTTGAAAAAACAAACCTAGTATATTTACTATTTTCATAAGCTTTCTTTGTGAAAGAAAGAACCAATGTTGGAAACTGAAAATGCAAAGAGTATATACAATTATTTTTTTCCCTTCTTTTGTAAGTCAATATAATTTTCTAAAATAATTGTTCTACCTTGCAAGAATAAAAAATAGACTTGTTACTAATATAGTTTGTGCAATGATATTTCATTTGTACATTCCTAAATTTTTGTGGGATAGTTTTTTTTTTCATGATAACATATCTCATTTATCACATGTAAACCTCTTTGTAAATTACAGTCTTTTATCACAAACTTGATTATGAAAACAAAATTTTCATTACCACTATATTTTTTTAGATCCTTGCACATTGTACATGCAATTATGAAGAAAATATGGCATGTTTAGTATCAATAGATGTACTTTTATAATATTATTATACTTTTGGTGACTATGATATTGTCCGATTAACAAATGCAACTAATTTTTTTTGTGAATGTCAATTTCTCAGAGTTAACATTCTATTACCTTGAGGTTAGGGGCCTTGTACCCTCACCAAAAAAATAAAACCAGTTAGTCTTGAGTCTTCACCAAGAGGCTAGGGGCCTTGTAACCTTTGAAAAGAAAAAGGTACCCTACTAGTTGCAAATGAGATTTCACTATGAAATACACTATAGAATAACACAAAGCAAGATTAGTTGCATAATTAGTGTTCACTTTAAGACATTCTCTCTAACTAGAAAATTGAAATCTACAAACAAAATTGGCAAATATTTTAGATGTGTGACAAATACCATCTTCTATAGAGACCTTGCAGGGTTGAGTAACCTATTTAGTTGTCATTTTGGGGGAGAAAATATTATATAAACATTATAAATATCATATATATGATTTATGATATGTGATTTACTCATCAATCATAAATTAAAATTGCAAATAAAATAAATATCAAGTATCAAATATAAAAAACAAACAATCAAAACTAAATAATCAAACAAAAAAAAAATTAAAATTAAAAATAACCCATGCCTGTCCCCCTCAATTTCATTAAAGGAAACCTGAGTTGTTGACACGGTGTTGGCTCAGGTTTGGGGAAAATCCGACTTCTATAAGTCGGGTCGAGGTCAGGTGTGGATTTTTTACTATATGCTAATACCCTAAGTTAACCCTAGCCTTCTTTCCCTTCTCTTTTCCTCTTCCCTTTCACGCCACTCCTTCCTTTCTTCCTCCCCTCCTTTCTTCTTCCTCTTTTCCTACCTCTCGTTCATCTTCCTCCCTCTCCTCTTCCTTCCCCCTCTTTTTCCAAGTGCCTCCCTCCTTCCTTCCTCCCCTCTCCTTCTAGCCACTCCCTTCTCCCTCCCCTCTCCTCTCCTTTCTTTCTTTCTCCCTCCTCCTCCCCTCTACATACCCGCTTCACTCGCCCTACTACTCACGGGTCTGGTTTCCTGTAGGGATCTGATCCCCATCAGTGTGGGGTAAAGTTTTGGAAACCTGACGGGTTCGGGGTCAGGTATAGGGTTGGAAAGTCGGTACTCGCCACGCCCGCCCTAACTCGTTGGTATCCCTATTTGAGACCCATTGACATCCCTATGATTAAGGGATGTGTTAGGACTTAAGCTTGATGAGGATACCAGGTCTTAAGTGGGGTGATTGTGATACCCAATTATAACAGCATAATTATATATGAAAAAGTCTACTTTTCCTTCTTTATCCTTGAGCCTTAATCTTATGTCTATAATCTTTGATCCTTATGATGTAATCTTTTATCTTTTAGTCCTTTATTCTTCATTTTTAATTCTTGATTTTTTTTATCCCTTACCCTTGATCTTAATCATTGATTCTTAATCCTAGATCCTCGATCATTTATCTTTCATTCATGATTCTCAAGTTTTGATCTTGAATTCTTGATCCTTGAATCTTCATCCTTGAAATTTGATACTCGATTCTTGATCCTCAATAATTCATCCTTTATCCTTGAACATTGACCCCTTGATGCTTAAGCCTTGATCTTAGATTCCCCTTGCTTGGTTCTCAATCCTTTATTCTTAATTTTTCAAACATGATCCTTAATGCTTGATCCTTCATCCTTGATCTATAAGACTGAGTTTTTGCTACAAAATCATTGATCCTTAATCCTCCATCAATGATCCTTCATCCTTAATCATTAATCCTTCATCTTTCATTATTCATCCTTTCTCTTTAAGCCTTGATCCGATTTCCTTAATCTTAAATCCTTTATGTTTGATCATTCATCCTTGAACCTTGAGCTTTAACATTGAGTCGTGATTATGGTTCCTTTATCCTTGATTATCTTACATCATTGATCCTATTAAGGCTGTGTTTCCTTGGAAGGAATCTACAGCCGAAAGAAGAGAAAACTTTTTCCTTATTACTTTGAGAAGATAAAAATGAAGCTGAAAGCCGTCGTCTTCACCCACGTGCCGCCATCTTCACCCACGCGCCGTGGGTGAAGACGGTGGCGTTCAGCTTCATTTCTATCTTTTCAAGAAAATAAGAAAAAATAGTACTTTCCCTTCTTTCGGTTGTGGATTCCTTCTAAGGAAACGCAGCCTAATGCCTTAATTTGGATGCTTGATTCTTTATCTATGATCTTTTATACTCGAACGTTGATGCTTGATCATTTATCTTTCGTCCTTGAACCTTGACTACTAATCCCTATCTTTACTCCTTTTTCTAATATCCCTGAGCCTTGATCTTGGATCCTTTCTCTTTCATCCTTAATCCTACAACAATATCCTTGAACATTAACGCTTGATCCTTGAACCTTCATCCAATATTCTTTCTCTTTTATCCTAATCTTTAGTCCTTTATTTAATATCTTTAAATATTAACCTTTGATCCTTATTAAGACTTGTCTTTGATACATAATCCTTAATTATATAATCTAAATCCTTGATCATTGTATTTTGATCTTTTTTTTCTTAGTCCTTCTTAATGATTCTTGATCCTTGAACATTGATCTCTATCCATAATTTTACATCCATTATCTTTAAATCATAAACCCTTGATCCTTTAACCTTGATCTTGTGTCTATGATATTCGAACCTTCATCCATGATGTTTGATCAATCTTTCATCCTTGATCCTTGACCGTTAATCCCTATCCATAATCCTTCATCCAATATCTTTAAACCATGACTTTTATCCTTGAACCTTGATATTGGATCCATCCTCTTTCATCCTTGATCTTTGACCATTCATCCAATATCATTGAACCTTGACCCTTGCCTTAAACATTGATCTTTGATCATTCCTCTTTCATTCTTCATTACTTATCTATCATTCAATATCCTTGAACATTGACCGTTTATCATTTAACCTTCATTTAATATCCTTCCTCTTTCATCCTAATCCAGAATCCTTCATCTAATATCCTGGAACATTGAGCCTTGATCTTTCGTCTTTCGTCCTTTATGATCATGCATTCTTAATCCTTTAGTCTTGATTTAGATTCTTGATCCATGATTCTCAAATCTTAAACCCTGATCCTTCATTATTAATACTTAAGACTTGTCTTTAATACATAATCCTTTAACCTTGAGTCTTGATCCTTCATCATTGATCATTAAGATTTGTCTTTAATATATAATCCTTAATAATATAATCTAAATTCTTGATCTTTGCGTCTTGATCATTTATTCTTAATCCTTCATCAATGATTCTTGATCCTCGATCAGTAGTGCATGATCATTCCCTATTTATGTTTGTTTCTTCTTTTTTTCATCCTTAATCTATCATGCCTTATCCTACATACTTGATACTTGAACCTTCATACTTAATCCTTGACCATTGATCCCTATTCATAATCCTTCATCCAATATTGATCTTGGATCCTTCCTCTTTCATCCTTCATCTTTGATCATTCATCCAATATTCTTGAACATTTACCCTTAATTATTTAACCTTCATCTAATATCCTTTCTCTTTCATCCTAATCTCTAATTCATCATTCAATATTCTTAGACATTGACTCATGATTCTTCAACATTGATATTTGATCTTTTATCTTTCATCCTTCATGATTTTTCATTTTTAATCTTTTATTCTTAATCGTTGGGCTTTGATTTGGATACTTGATCTTTGATCCTTAATCCTTGGAGCTTGAACCCCATGTCGTGATCCTTCATCATTGATCCTTAAGATTTGTCTTTCATACATAATCCTTGATCCGAAAACCTAAATTCTTGATCTTTATGTCTTAATTCTTTATCTTTAATCTTTTATCAATGATTCTTGATCACTTATTCAATATCTTTGAACCTTGACTCTTGATCCTTAAATCTTGATCTTAGATCTTTTCTCTTTCATCCTTCATAAAATATCCTTGAGCATTAACTCTTGATTAATGGACCATCAACTAATATCTTTCTAGTTTCATCCTAATCCTTAATCTTTTATACAATATCCTTAATCTTTGACTCTTGATTCTTGAGCGCAGATCTTGCGTCCTTCCTTTTTTTTCTTTCATAATTTTTCACTCTTAATCCATTATCCTTGATTCTTGTGCCTTGATTTGAATACTTGATTCTTTATCCTCGATCAGTAATCCATGATTCTTTAATGTTGTGTCTTGATTCTTAAGGCTTGTCTTTGATACATAATCCTTTATCCTAGAATCTAAATCCTTGATCTCTGTATCTTTATCATTTATCCTTAATCCTGCATCAATGATTCTTGATCTTTGATTTTTAATCATTCATCTTTGTTCATTGTTCCTTCATCCTTACACCTTTTTTTCCTAATCTTACAACATTGATCCTATTAAGGTTGTGTTTCCTTGGAAGGAATCTACGGCCGAAAGAGGGGAAAACTTTTTTCCTGTTTCTTTGAAAAGATAAAAATGAAGCCAAAAGCTGCTATCTTCACCCACGCGTCGTGGGTGAAGACGGCGACGTTCAGCTTCATTTCTATCTTTTCAAGGAAAGAAGAAAAAATAGTGCTTTCCCTTCTTTCGGTTATCCTAATCTTTAGTCCTTTATTTAATATCTTTAAATATTAATCCTTGATCCTTGAACTATAATCTTGGATCCTTCATATTTCATTCTTCATAATCTTTTTATTTTTAATCATTTATCCTTGATCCTTAGACCTTGATTTGGATACTCAATTCTTTATTCTTAATCCTTAATCCCCTTAATCCTTCATATTGATTCTTGATCCTTGATCACTAATTCATGATCTTTCATCATTCATCTTTGTTCCTTGTTTCTTCATCCTTAATCCATCATGCCAGATCCTACATCCTTGATACTAGAACCTTTATCCTTGATCCTTGAACATTAATCTCTATCCATAATTCTACATAAGTATCTTTAAATCATGACCCTTGATTCTTTAACCTTGATCTTGTGTCCTACATTCTTGATATTAGAACCTTCATCCTTGATCCTTGAACATTGATCTCTATCCATAATTCTACATCCAGTATCATTAGTTCATAAACCCTTGATCCTTTAACCTTGATCTTGTGTCCATGATATTCGAACCTTCATTCATGATGTTTGATGGATCTTTCATCCTTGATCCTAGACCATTAATCCCTATCCATAATCCTTCATCCAATATCTTTAAACCATGACCTTTATCCTTGAACCTTGATATTGGATCCATCCTCTTTCATCTTTGATCTTTGACCATTCATCCAATATCATTGAACCTTGACATTTGACCTTAAACATTGATCTTTGATCATTCCTCTTTCATTCTTCATCACTTATCCATCATTCAATATCCTTGAACATTCATTTAATATCCTTCCTCTTTCATCCTAATCAAGAATCCTTCATCCAATATCCTTGAACATTGAGCCTTGATTTTTCGTTTTTCATCCTTCATGATTATGCATTCTTAATCTTTTATCCTTATCCTTTAGTCTTGATTTAGATTCTTGATCCTTGATTCTCGAACCTTAAGCCTTGATGCTTCATCATTAATACTTAAGACTTGTCTTCGATACATAATCTTTTAACCTTGAGCCTTGATCCTTCATCATTGATCATTAAGATTTGTCTTTAATATATAATCCTTAATAATATAATCTAAATTCTTGATCTTTGCATATTGATCATTTATTCTTAATCATTCATAAATGATTCTTGATCCTCGATCACTAGTGCATGATCTTTCCTTGTTTATGTTTGTTTCTTCTTTCTTCATCCTTAATCCATCATGCCTTATCCTATATCATTGATACTCGAACCTTCATACTTAATCCTTGACCATTGATCCCTATTCAAAATCCTTCATTCATAAATTTGCAACACCTTATCATCCCCAAACCAGTGGATAAGTTAAGATATCGAATAGAGAAATTAAAGGAATTTTGGAAAAGACTGTGTCACGTATGAAAAAAGATTGGGCATTCTAGCTTGATGATGCACTTTAGGCATACCAAATTGCTTTCAAAACACCAATAGGTATGTCTCTTTTTCAATTGGTTTATGGTAAATCTTGTCATCTACCTGTAGAGCTCGAGCACAAAGCGTTCTAGGCAATCAAAGCCCTAAACTTCGATTTGAAGAACGCAGGAGAAAAACGGAGGTTACAATTGAACGATCTAGATGAGATTAGACTCTCTGCTTACGAAAATGCAAGGATTTATAAAGAGAGGATTAAAAGATGGTACGACTGACATATCCTTAGAAAGGAATTCCAACCAGGTGACATTGTTCTTTTGTTTAATTCTAAATTGAGACTTTTTTCAGGTAAACTTAAGTCTCGATGGTCTAGACCTTTTCAGGTTAAGAAAACCTACCCCTATGGAACTGTGGATATTTGGAGCGACAAAACGGGGGACTTTAAAGTTAATGGTCAGAGGTTGAAGCATTATTATCATGAAGAACAAATCGAAGAAGGAGCAAAATTTCAACTTGATGAACCTCGATCAAATCTGAGTGCAGCACAGTCAAGCTAATGACCTTAAAATTAGCGCTTTTTGGGAGGCAACCCAAGCCACTCTCACTTAGTTTAGTTTCTTTTATTTTAGTTTATTTTTAGAATTAATCTTCTTTTCTTTTTGTAGAAAAAATCGAACTCTGCGCAAAATACGGCAGTATCGCAATACAAATTATGGGCCGTAATTTCGGTTTGTTTTCGATCAGAAAGTTTTATGATTGTTTATAGCACCACCGTAAGTTTTTTTTACGTACCGTAATTTTGAGTGATTTTCGACCAGAAAGTTTTTAAGATTTGATGCATATTACGGTAGTACCGTAAATATTTTCACCGTTTGTAATTTTGTTTTTTTTTTTAAATAAAAATATATCAAAATAAAAAATCGTGTTTTACGGCACTACTGTAATACATTTTACAAGCCGTAATTTGGGTTTGTTTCTAACTAGAAAGTTTTTGCATTTTTACGGCAGGGCCGTAACGTTTTTCACGGCCCGTATTTCCGAGCATTTTTGAACCAGAATGAATTATGGCACTGCCATAATGAAAATTACGGCCATAATTCTATCGGCTCACGCGACTCTACTACTGTATTTCTAGGGTTTTCGACCGTTTTTTAAGGTGTTTTCACCCGTGTTTCCACTAGTTCTTGCGCTTGCCCTTGCCCTTGCCCTCGTGATTCGGCTTGCCCTTGCCCTCATAACTTTTCGGCGACCCTTTCTGTCCATCTCCGAGCTTCGATTTGGTGTTCTCTGGCCAAATCTAGGTATTTTCACTTCGCCTGCACGAGATTCCGCCCCTTTCCATTTTTCTTTCGATTCTTCATCAAATCCAAAAATTCTTGTTTGTTTTTTTATTCCTAAATCATCAACGACCCTTCCTGATTCATCTCTAGAGATTTTTGAGTGACATTGAGGTGATTTAGAGCCCTGAACGAGCTTCCGCAGAGTTCTGCTAAGCTTTGTTTCTCTTCATCGAAGCTTCGATCAAGTTGCTTCTTGCTTCTAGGAGTTTTGCCCGAAGAAGACATTCCCTCATGGAAGCACTAGAGGACTGATTCTAGCTCAAGTGGTTCAGATATGTGAAGTTTCATCCAAAATCTGCTCAAGCGCACTGTTTGTTAAGTACAGAGACCTTATTGTTAAGTACCAAATAATTATATTCTCTCTAGCTAAGCAAACCGAATATGATGAAAGTGAGCTATCGAAAAGTACGTTAAAGGATAATTAGAGAGAGAAATTGGGACTAGGGTTTCATCCACCTTGATTCCAATGACTAGATTTTAAGTAAAAGGTCGTCAGACTAATTTTACTATGATAAAGATATAATTTACTTTATAAAGAGATTATCTCACTTTCGCGCAGACAATCATACAAGGGACCGATCCCCGCTTTCACGTAAGATCTATCCCATGCTAAAAATAAGTAAATCATCAACGAAGAACTCAAGGATCACTTTCGTGCATCCAAATTCTAAGTCAAAAATCTCATGTGGAAACTCAAGAATCACTCTCGTGCATCCTAAAACTCATCACAAGTTCTATTTAAGATTCTCGGACGATCAGATACTCAATTTCTTGTAGTATCAAATCAAGTCTAACACAATTACTCAATCCAAAGAATCAGAAAATCAACATGGCAATAAAATCACTAAAAATCAGAGTTCAAAAAACAAACCTAATATCTTACGATAAGTTCCAAACTCGATGATTCGAATTTCACAATCAACCTCTCAGTCTATTTCGCAAAATTCTAAAACATGTTGATATTTATAAAACTAAGGAGAATTACAGGAAAATCATCACATAAGCAAAATTATCATAACAAAATTATCATAACAAAATTATCATAACAAAATTATCTTGACGAAATAAAAGTCATCTTATCATTAAAAATTAAAGGGAATTACTCCCCCATGTCCCAAAAGATATCTAAGCTAACATGGAAGAGGAATTATAATAATCCATAGTTTTGAACGAACAGAAATAGAAAAGAAGGGGAAAATAACTTTACAGCACGGCTGTAATAGGAATTATAGCCGTAATTTCTGTAGTGAACAGTGCCGACGCCCGACTTCTTCGTTGATTTCTCCTCCGATCGATCTCGTTTCGCTCTGAAACTTCTGGAGTGTCGTATCCTCTTCTAGATGAAGCTTCCTTGTGAAAATCATGGCCTGAGGTAGCCTCTCGGCGCGAGCCCGCGCCCTAAGGACGCCCTTTCTGATTTCTCCTTCAACTGTGGATAAAAGTTCCCTTCCTACTGTGTGCGTCTTCTCCTCCTTATAACGAGCAAAACCCTTCTTCCAGATTTGAAATTGATGGCCTGAATCATCAGAAATCGATCATGCAAAAATCAGGCTTTAATTTGACTGTGAAAATCGTGACTTTGGGTTGTAATTACGGCCGTGGATATCCTTACGGCGGTGCCGTAATTTCAGCAGAGCTCTCGGTACAGAAATCATCTGGAATTACGGTATCGTGAAATACTTTACGGCAGCGCCATAATATCTGGAAATCTCTCGGGTGAAAATCTGTATCAAAATACGGCCCGTAAAGTTCCTTACGACAGTGCCGTAAAATCAGTAAATCTCTCGGGTCAAAAATATGCCAAAAATATGGCCCGTAATAGTCTTCACGGCAGTGCTGTAATTTCTCCAAAATCTTCTATATGAATATCACCCAAAAATATGGCAGTGAAAATGATTACGGCCCTACTATGAAAATACGGTACCATAATATGAATTACGACACTACCGTAATTTGGGTTGTGGTTTCAATTTGTGTGAAATTTGTCATATAACCTCTTCTTGATGATGTGAATTCTTCTATGTATCTGATTTTGCTTAAAAATGCCTTAAATCGTGTCTTTTACCTGAAAATTATCAAAAACCAAAATAGAAATAGATTCTGCAATATTTGATAAAAATGACATAAAAATAAGCAAATGAGTATAAATATGACACAAAAGACCAATGAAATGACACGAAATATACAATATATTTTTGTGTCAACAAAATACATAAGGCTCAAACTTTGCTTGTCATCAAATAACAATAAAAATTTGATCAAAGGAAAAGACTTTCTTATGAAGAATAAATTTCTAAAATGTAATCACTAATGAAAAATCTCACCAATTGCTTCATAAAATTTCAAATAGATATATCACCCTTTGAATTCAATTCTCAAGATCCACAACTTAATCAAATAAAACTTCGCAACTTGTATAATAAATATAATTTCAATCTAAAGATTTCATCCAGTTTCAGTTCAAAACTACCATACTTTTGTTTACAGGAATAAAGTCTCCAATATCTTTTTCCACTGTGAATTTTTTTTCTTTATTTTTTTGCATAGATAGCACGTACCCACATAGATACATACTTTTTATTTTAGACTTCAACTCTTGTCTTTGGTACCACTGTTAATTTTGCACAGTGCCAAGTAGAGGAGTCATTATTATTACTTTTCTCTCTTCCTCTTTTTTTATAGACTTCAACTCATCTCTTAGGTACCACTGTCAATTTTGTACAATACCAAGTAGGGGAGCCTCTCACCATTTCTGTGGATCATGGATTCTTCCTTCCCAACAAATAGCATGATAATCTAAACATCAACTAGATTAATCAATTGACATCCATTCAAAAATCAGACTCGTATGCTAATCTTATTTTAAAGTAGTTTCACTTTTAAATCAAATTCATCAAATAATATATCCACCCAAAATCTCATTCATCAATCAATGAAAAATTCCAAAAGTAGATATATATTAGAGAAATAAATTCAACATAATAGATCTAGTCCTAATCACAAGCATGAATTAATGCTCCATCAAGAAAATTCATACTATCAAGAAGGATATCTTCAAATATACCAGGCCATAAAACAATCATATATTCATTTATAATCAAAATTATACACATCATCAAGTTATCAAGTATGCACCATCACAAGGTGCTCAAAATCAAAAATATCATCAAGTGTTATACAACCCAATCGACATCATCATCAATATCAAAATATGATACAACCATATTGAATGACAAAAATCAATATCAACCATGTTAAAATCAAAAATGCAACCAAATGAAATAGTCATGAATACAAGAGAGTGCAAACGATACTCACAAAACTATATAGCATGATCAATCATTATTCGGGGTGTATCATCGGGGTAGGTGCGGCTGGATCGTCCTCAAAGATGCACCTTCTTAAAAATTTTACCTGCACAATTTTTAGGTACATAAGGCTCAGTTCAAAAATAGTATCTTACTTTAACTAAAATAAATTTTTCTCAAAGGGAAATCAGAGATATCGCTGGAGGTCCAAAGAGGGTGTTGATGGAAAGAGCTGATGTAGAATAGAAGCAGAGGTGGAATAGATGCTAGGTGAAGAGCTACTAGCAATGATGGTGCCGACAGTAGAGTGATGATGAGTAGTCTCCAGTGGCCTGCTAGAGATTACAGTCTTGGATGCAAAGTTGTTGGCTGGTGCAAAAGATAGCACTGCAAAAAAAAAAATCAGAGTCACCAATGAAGATCCTACTGCAATAAATAAAATCAATGGAAACAGAGGCAGCAGAAGAAGTAAGAGTCTGTTGGTGGTAGAATCCAGTGTCGACGGCTGAAAATAGTGGTGTCAGAGGCAGATGCAATGGTGGTGGCTGGGCTGTAGTTTCTGGTGGAAATCTGAAGACAAGGAGTTGCTAATGTCGATAGAAAGTAGTGCAGCCTATTAATTCATTCATGAAAAGTAGCTATACCCAAGAATAAAATTTAATGATCCAAAAAGAAAACAGACAGAACCATGTAGTAGAATAAAACTTGTTCTTTCCAGGCGTATGAAAAATAAAGGATCAAAATCTGTCAAGAATTTATGGTATTAGCAGAAAGAAGGCTAATCAGATCACTAAATGAAAAACTGCACAGAAAGTAATCAGATTCGAAAAGTTGCCATGCTTCTTAGAATGATCTATGAACTTTAAAATTCAATAAAAATATCCAAATAATAGTAAAAGATGAGTAGTTCATGTTCGTGCCAAAGATCAAAAATTTTCTCATCCTAGTTTCTTAAAATCACTGAGAGAAAACACCTAATTAGATAAGCAGAATGCAGTTTTAACATTACGGGCGTAAAATTCCTTACGACATTGCCGTAAAATATATAAAACTCTCGGGTCAAAAATATGATAGAATTACGGCACCATAAAAATGGTTACGACCCTGCCGTAAAAGTCAAAGAACTTTCGGGTTAAAAATGAACCAAAAATACGGTACCGTGAAAATGATTACGGTACCACTGTATTTTCCACAAAACTTCAGAAAATGCTCGGGTAAGAAATCAGCTAAAATTACGGCACCGTGAAAAAGATTACGGCAGTGCCGTAAACTTCACAAAACTTGATTTTCCCTGCAAAAAAAAAGAAAAAATAATAATTCTAAAAATAAACTAAATAAAAGAAACTAAACTTAAGTAAGAGTGCTTGGGTTGCCTCTCAAGAAGCGCTAATTTTAGGTCTATAGCTTGACCAAAACTCAAATATCATGGTGAAGCAGGTGGATCAGTACCATAGTAAATAGCATATAGTTTTCTGCATTTCTGTTGTCCTAAAAGTTTAGCCACTAATCCAAACATCCAAAATTCCATATAAATCATTATCGATGTGGCTTTCTTAAATATGAAGAAAACAAAATTATAATTTTCAAATCCACACAAAGGATATTCAATGATTTTTCTAAATTTGTCAGTAAGCAAAATCATTAGTCCTTTTTTCAAATTTATATCTTTAATTGCAATAGGACTTGCATCAAAAGATACAAGCATTGGATCATAATAGTCTTTCTATCTCACATTAGATTCCTCAATAAAGCATAGTTTTTCAAATAAATCATTAGACATGGGCAAAGCATCATAGTGAGATTCATCAATATTCATAATTTTCAAATCTTTTTCAAGTTCCTCATGCACTTCATTAATTTCAAAATTACTAACAAAATCAGAGTAAGATTTTCCTAAATCAGTCCCCTCATATCCTTCATCAGATTTAATCACAAAAAATATATTATCAAAAGAATCAATTTCATCACTATCACTAGAATCAAGAGTGGATTTTTCAAAATCAATTTCCTCAAACTTTTCCACAAATAAATTATCAAATAAATCAATTTTACAATCATCAAAATCAGAGTGAGATTTATTAATGTTCACATAAGGCTCAATTTCAAAATAATCATAATCAGAGGGAGACTTTTCTAAATCAATTTCCTCAGTTTCCAAATCAAACTCAAATAAACAAGCATGTTGTGCTATCTGGGTTTCTAGTATTTCAGAATTAGCAGATATAGATTTTACATTAGAAGCAAGCTGACGAACTATCTCTTTAAGATCTTCAATTTTCTTAAGCATGGATTTGTCATGCTTTGGCTTTGATTTGTCATAAATTTCTCAAGCATGGATTTAAGCCTAGATTCTTCAGTATCCTCAAAGTGTGGTTCAGAAACATGATTCGAGCAATTCTCATAAAAAGTTTAATTTTTCATCTAGAATTATAATGATTATCTTGATACCATAATAAATTGGGATTTTTAGCCATTAAAATTTGGCAATCAGAAGTATAATGATCAAATCATCCACAAATATCACATCTAATAGGAGAATAAGATGTCCTAACAGGGTGCATGTAAGAGTCTAATCTATTAGCAAAATAATCTAACCTATCTTCAAGAGTGCACAATGAATCATTTTCATACTCACCTTGTGGCATGTATACCTCACCTCTTTCAGTTGACCATGAATTGTAATTAAAAGACATATCTTCAAATCTATCAAGAATAGAAAGATTATCCAATACTAATCAATAAGGATATATTTTTTTTCTTTTTTTTCAGAATATAAAAAAAAAAGAAAATATAAAACACAAGCAAATTCAAAAATTTCAGAAATCATAGTTCTGTCACAACTTATGAAAATCCAAACCTACAAAAACAGAAAACAAAATTAAATCTAAAATAAATAAAACTTAGTCTAGCAATACTAACAACTATTTTGATATTAACAAAACTAAGGTCCCTGGCAACGGCGCCAAAAACTTGTTGTAGTCCGCAAGTGCACAGATATTTCGAAGTAATAAAATAGATATCGAACCATAGAGACCTTATTGTTAAGTATCATATAATTATATTCTCATTAGCTAAGCAAACCGAATATGATGAAAGTGAGCTATCGAAAAGTACGCTAAAAGATAATCAGAGAGAGAAACTGGGACTAGAGTTTCATTCACCTTGATTCCAATGACTAGATTTAAAATAAAAGGTCGTCATACTAATTTTATCATGATAAAGATATAATTTACTTCATAAAGGGATTATCTCACTTTCGTGCAGACAATCATACAAGAGACCGATCTCCGCTTTCACGCAAGATCTATCCCATGCTGAAAATAAGTAAATCATCAACGAAGAACTCAAGGATCACTTTCGTGCATCCGAATTCTATGTCAAAAATCTCATATGGAAACTCAAGGATCACTCTCGTGCATCCTGAAACTCATCACAAGTTCTACTTAAGGTTCTTGGACGATCAGATACTCAATTTCTTGCAGTATCAAATCAAGTCTAACACAATAACTCAATCCAACGAATCAGAAAATCAATATGGCAATAAAATCACTAAAAATCAGAGTTCAAAGAACAAACCTAATCTCTTACGATAAGTTCCAAACTCGATGATTTCAAGAGTTTCGAATTTCACAATCAACCTCTCAGTCTATTTCACAAAATTCTAAAACATGTTGATATTTATAAAACTAAGGAGAATTATAGAAAAATCATCACATAAGCAGAATTATCATAACAAAATTATCTTGACGAAATAAAAGTCTTCTAATCATTAGAAATTAAAGGGAATTACCCCCCATGTCCCAAAAGATATCTAAGCTAACACGGAAGAGGAATTACAATAATCCATAGTTTAGAATGAACAGAAATTGAAAAGAAGGAGAAAACAACTTTATAGCATGGCTGTAATAGAAATTACAGCCATAATTTTTGTAGTGAACAGTGCCAGCGCCGACTTCTTCGTTGATTTCTCCTCCGATCGATCTCCTTTCACTCTGAAACTTCTGGGGTGTTGTCTCCTCTTCTAGACGAAGCTTCCTTGTGAAAATCGTGGCCTGAGGTGGCCTCTACGCCTCTCGGCGCGAGGCTGTGCCCTAAGGACGCCCTTTCTGATTTCTCCTTCAACTATGGATAAAAGTTTGATTCGTTCTGTGTGCATCTTCTCCTCCTTGTAACGAGCAAATTCCTTCTTCCAGATTTGAAATTGATGGCCTGGATCATTAGAAATCGATCACACAAAAATTGGGCTTTAATTTGACCGTGAAAATCGCGACTTTGGGTTGTAATTACGGCCGTGGAAATCCTTACGACGGTGCCGTAATTTTAGTAGAGCTCTCGGTACAGAAATCATCTGGAATTACGGTACTATAAAATACTTTACGGCAGCGTCGTAATATCTGAAAATCTCTCGAGTGAAAATCTGTATCAAAATATGGCCCGTAAAGTTCCTTACGGCAGTGCTGTAAAATCAGTAAATCTCTCGGGTTTGGAAATATGCTAAAAATACGGCCCGTAATAATCTTCACGGCAGTGCCGTAATTCCTCCAAAATCTTATGTATGAAAATCACCCAAAAATACGGCAGTGAAAATGATTACGGCCCCACTATGAAAATACGGTATCGTAATATGAATTACGGCACTGCCGTAATTTGGGTTGTGGCTTCGATTTGCGTGAAATTTGTCATGTAATCTCTTCTTGATGATGTGAATTATTCTATGTATCTGATTTTGCTTAAAAATGCCTTAAAATCGTGCCTTTTTACCTGAAAATCATCAAAAACTAAAATAGAAGTAGATTCTGTAATATTTGATTAAAAAAGGCATAAAAATAAGCAAAGGAGCATAAATATGACATAAAATACCAATGAAATGACACAAAATATACTATATATTTTCGTGTCAACAGTAACACAATTTGTTTCTCAAAAGTTCCATTTCTTGTTTGCATTTCATTACACTGCGTAGCTCAAAATGCCACCAAGAACCAAACAAGTTGCTTCAAAGAGGAGGGGCAAGGCTCCTACTGAGTCTTCAACATCCCCCAATCCCTATGGTATCATATTTAGGGATAAAATTCAAGAGGCCAGATACAATCAATTGCTTACTAAAAGAATAGTAAACATGAAGTATGCTGATCGGCGAACGTTGGAAGCCTTGAGACTTTATGAAGATGTATTCTGGATGTTCGATCAAATCAGAGCAAAGAAATTCTTCCATATGACGCCACAGACATACCTACCTTTGGTGTTGGAGGTTCTCAGCAGCATGGACATAGAGCTCCATGAATTCACTGATGGGCATGTTGAAGGTGAGATCACCTTTCGCATGGCTAATATAGAGAGGAGTCTCACTCTGAGGGACATCAGGTCTATTTTTCACTTAGCATCTGGAGGTCACACTTATGTACCACTTGGATTCATCGAGAATGTGTTTTGGAATCAAATTACATCAGAGACCAATTTTTCAGCAATATCAGCCAGAGCTTCAAAGATTTCAAACCCCTGCATTAAGTATGCTCACCGAGTTTTGGCTCACACGGTGTTCGGACGGGGTGATAGTGACGGTATGGTCCGTCAGTCTGAGCTTTATTTCTTATGGAGCATGCTACATGGATACCCTGTGGATGTTGCTTTCTTTTGGATCAAGCATATGGACAAGGTAGCTAGGGCAAAAAAGGAAGCTATTGTGATAGGAGGTTTGATTACTCCTATAGCCCTTTTTCTGAATGTGGAGCCCTATGAAATTGAAGTAGCCAAGGGAAATGCAAGATTGGATATTGAATCCAATATACCATAAAAATGATAGTTAGGGAAGGTGATACCTTTTGTTTAGTTCTTGGACTAGAAGCTCCCACACTACCACTGCCCAACAAAGAGAAGACAACAGTCCAAAATCAAGAAAATTGGAAACTCTTTCCTAGTGATGCTGCTTATGCTACGCCACCACCTTTGGACATTATACCACCACCACCCACTTGGGATGGTAGAGATGAGCCATTTGGTATGGGTATGGATTCACCATCTCATCAAGTTGCAGATTCTTCTCACCGAGCTGGAGGTTCCTCACACTGAGTTGAGAGAGGATGGGCTAGTGCCCATGACCCAGGCTTCCAAGCTCTTTCTGCTGAGGTGTACCGATAGGGATGCCTCATGGAGAAGATGCTTGACTCCATGGGTCATATACATCAGGATGTTGAGGAACTTGGAAATTATATGAAGGAAATGGGCAATTTCCTTTATGACAAGTTCGGTTATGAAGGTGGAAGGGGAGATGGTGGAGATGATGATGGAGACCAAAGAGGTGAGCAGGATGATCCCATGGATGCAGCCCTTGCCGATGAGGACACAGAGGAGATAGGCTTAGATGCAGACGATTAGAGCTCTGTGAGTATTTTCTTTCCTACTTGCTCCTTATTCATTTTTATCTTATTGACAATTCATTCTTTTTTATATGTAGCTTTGGAAGGATGACTAGGTCAAACTTCTTATGTCTGCTGCTATTGGTCTTCACTGCTTTTTCATGATTCTGAACTATAATTCGATTTGGTTGTATCTTTATATTCTGAACTTGTGATTTTGATATTGAATTCAATATGGTTGTATGATATTTTGATATTGATCACCTTGTGTAGGTGTATCTTGATATATGTTGATTGTATGAACTTGACATATGCAATCTCTTTTTGTTTTGGTCATATGCTATAATATGGACTAATTTTGTGAAATTCCTGTTGATAGTTTAATTTTCTTGATGATGAATATATCAATGCCTGTGATTAGGGATGAACTTATTATGTTGAATTTGTTTCTTCAATATATATCTACCTGTTGGAATTTTTTATTGTTTATTCTGTGAGATCTTGGGTAGATGTATTGTTTGATGAATTTGATCTAAGAGTGAAGCTACTTCTTTGAATAAAACGAGCATATGATTATGATTTTTGAATTGATATCAATTGATTAGCCTGGTTGATGTTTAATCTATTTGTTATTTGTTGGAAAGAAAGATTCCATGATCTAATAAAGAGAGAGATGACTCCTCTACTTGGCACTACGTAAAATTGGCACTGGTACCAAAGACATGGGTTGAAATGAAAAAAAAGAGAGTATGTATCTATGTGGGTACATGCCATGGAGAGAAATTGTTTTACATTAACTCTACTATCTGAGGTGATTTTTTTTCCTACGATAAGAGATATAGAGTTTTATTACATTGGTTATGTGACTAGTGTACTATAAATTCATCAGCAGAAAAAAAATGTGATAATCGAATTAGAGAATGTGAACGATACAAAAAAAAAGAGGAACTAAAAGATTTTGAACGGAAAAAGATCTTGGAAATCCTATTTCTATAAATAAAAGTATTATGGATTTGAGCTAAAACTAGGTGAAATCTTGAGAGTAAAATTCTGTCTATTATACGAGTTGCAAAATTTTATTTGATTAAGTTATAGACCTTGAGAATTAAATTCAGAAGTTGATTTGTTTATTTGAAATTTTGTGTAGCATTTGGTGAAATTTTTTATTGGTGATTATATTTTAGAAGTTTATTCTTTATGAGAAAGTTTATTTTCTTTTATTGGTTTTGATTTCTTTATTTGCTTGAGGACAAGCAAAGTTTGAGCCTTATGTATTTGATGACACAAAAATTTGTAGTATATTTTGTATCATTCGATTTGTCTTTTTGTGTCATATTCATGCTCTTTTGCTTATTTTCATGCCTTATTTATCCAATTCTTCAGAATCTACATATTTTTCAGTTTTTGATCAATTTCAAGTATAAAGGTATTATTTAAAGGTTTTTCAAGCAAACCAAGCGCCTAGACAAGTTCAAATCATCAAGAGGAGATCACACATCAAATTTCACACAAATTAGAGTTTCCGGCCAAATTACGGCCCGTGGTTTTACTGAACCTACAGAATAAATCATGGCACTACCGTAATTTATTTTACCCGCCATAATTTTGGTCGATTTCTATCTAGTGGATAATACGGTACTGCCGTATTATAGTTATGGCCATAATCTTGTCAGGCAGAATTGTGGAGCATAACACGGCACTGCTGTGGCTTATATTACAGCCCGTGTTTCGTTCTAAATCTTTGACAAAAGGAATTATAGCACTGCCGTAATATTTATTACAGGCCGTAATTATAACCCAGGCAGCCGCGTTTCACCCGATTCTTCCGGAGTTACTGTAGCCCGATTCTTGCGTCGACGGTTTCAGGTGATTTAGACCACCATTTCAGAATCCGAAAGTAGGGAAAAACTCTATAGGATGAGGCAAAGATCACAGAACAAAAAGTTCTAATTTTTACCCCGGATTTAGAGAGAAATTGAGATTCTCGTCGCCGCCCTAGGGTTCATCACCGAGAAGCGTACAGACCACCATCAACCGTAAAATTTAAGGAAAAGCTACACCTGAATGAGGAGAAGATACGCCAGAAGTTTCAGAGTGAATGGAGATTGAAGGAAGGAGAAATCAAAGAAATTGTGGGCATCTCACCATTCATTGCATTTCTAGAAACTAATTACGGGCTGCAATTTTCATTATAGCTCTGTGTTTAGTAAATTCCCTCTTCTTTTTCAATTTCTGATCAATTTGAACAATGTCTTATTGTAATTCTTCTATCATGCTAGCTTAAACCTCTTATGGGATAGGGGGTGTAATCCCCTTAATTTAATAATGACTAGATAATTTTATTTTTTCAGTTTATATTTGTTATGATAATTTTACTTAAGTGATTAATGTCTTTAATCTTTTCTAGTTTCAATTATTAACATGTGTTAGAGTTTTGTGATATGGACTGAAAAGTGATTTGCAAAACTTGGAATCCTAAAATTGAGATTTAGGAACTTATGCTAAGAAATTAGGTTTGTTCTTATTTCTTGATTTTTGAAGTTTAATTCTTGTTAATATTCTGATCTAGGAAATATTATTAAGTTAGACATGAAAATATGCTAGAGATTAGGTATTAGATTGTTGGGAACCCTTAAGTAAAACCTATGAAACTAAGATATGAGAATACTTAGTTTTCATTTGAGACTTTGATATAGAGATTGAATGCCCGAGAGTGATTCTAAATCTCTTGTCAAGGTTTGCTTATCTTAAAACATAGAATAATCTGCGCGAGAGTGAGATGATTTCTTATTAAAGCAAATTACATCTTTATCATAACAAGGATAAACTGATGAACACTTAATTATATTTAGTTATTGAAATTAAGGTGGATGAACCCCTAGTCCTAGCTTTCCTCTCTGATAATTCGTGTGATTTCCGTTCATACTCTTCATCAAATTCGAATCTGCTTAGCTAGCAAGAAATTAATTCTTTGGTACTTAACAAAAGAGGTATCTGTAGTTCGATAACTTTTTATTACTTTGAGTATCCATGCAGTTGCGGACACAATAGTCGCGCACTCACAGGCTCCTCGAGTCCTCTCAACCTTCGCGCTTGGTGCTTGCCTCGGAAGGTGAGATCCATGCCATGGAGTCTTGGTTGATGCTTGCGTCAATCCCTAAACAAGAGGCGCAAGCTGTCCCCTACTTGGTCGTAAGGAGTAGGCAGCACTCCTACTTGCTCCAAGAGGTGATGAGAAAGGGGGGGGGGATGCACCAAGGAGAGGTGAAACCTCTACAACTTGCGCCAATGCTTCTTCAACCTTGTTGTCCTCTTTCTTTAAGAAAGCGCGACCACCAAAGGAAGAAGAGGGCGATGGCGATGGCTCCAAGATAAAGGCAGCTAGGGTTCTTGAGAGGAGGCCTAGATGACTATGACTAGGTTATTAATGCATGCATGTATACGTATGCCCCTCTTTATATAGAGAATTGAGGTGGGTCCCCTCACTTAAGTCACGAACATAAATATTTGTTTTATTCTCTTAAGTTACGAGCGGCCCCCATAATTTAAGTCACGAATATAAATAGTCGTTTTAATCACTTAAGCTACGGGCGGCCCCCACGACTAAAGTTGTGAATAAAATAAATATAATATTCATTTTATCGATTAAGTCATGGGCCCCTCTAGTTACGTTTAATTAAATCATAAAAAAAGCCTTCGAATAATTCCGAAGCTAAAATACAACTTTTAATCCATCGACTAGACCTAGTCTATCAAGGTCACCCGTAGGTCAACTGTGGTCACCTGAACGTCAACCAGGGTCAAAACACAACACATCTCCATATGATCATCTCTCACTCATTGGATGACTCCCAAATAGATCTAAATCAACCAAATGACTCAATCTAGGCTATCCGATCAGAATGAGAACTTGAGTGTCTAGGTGTGCGACCCAATAGGTTCTTTAGATATTGGTAGTGATAATCTCAAATCATCATAAGCAATGAATGGCACATAGCCGTACATCATTGCTACCCAAGTTATCAGAATTGAGTCATCATCAACATCCCCTAAAACTACGACAAAGTACTTGTACATCATTTGTCCTTTTGCCAGGCTAATGTCCAGATTGGACAAGTGTGTCACACTTATTTATCCCAATCAAATGGTCATGGCTAAATCAGGTTCTCACATGGGTATGGCCATACACTTTCAGTCATGCAACCATATAGGGGCGCCATGGATATCAAGCTTCCTCGCAAGGAAGAGACAAATTCTATCTTGGCTCATTGAATCTCTCATATGGCTTATGATGTCACACCCCTAGGAGTAATATATCTATTTTCTTTCCTATTTAATAAATAATTCCCAAGATCCAAAATCAAATTAAACAAAATTTGATAACAACTTAACATAAAATCTTAACATATTCCTAGGTGAAGGACAATTCACTATCAAATCAATACTCATCAACAAACCACAAAGATAGAGTAATCATCAAACTTCATTTACACAACTAGTTCATAAGTACAATATGATATCATAACCAAAATTTCTCAAACTTCTTATATACAACACAAAATATGTATACATGTGCATATCATGTTATGCATCACACTACTACATCAACTAAATAAGAGCTTATTAGCAAAATTTCCTCTTAACACATTCTCCATTGCCCCCCAATCAAAAGCAACCAAAGATAACCTATATTATATAAAGTCAAAAGAGTGAGCTACAAAACTCAACAAGATCTACTTTGCCCATGCAACAAAATACATTTTTGCTTAACATTAACTTTTAAACAAGTTATATATAATATGCAAAAGAAGCATCACTATGGAGTTTAGAATTCCTACCATAAGGCAAACATAAACATATAGCATAAGGATGATATCAAGAACCCAAGTAAATCAATAGCATGACATAATAATATTTCTAACGTATGAGTGTCCAAAGCATAATGGAAACAAAAGATGTACTCATCCTATGAGTACTGAGTACCTAAGAGTACTAAAATGTCATAAAGGAACTAGTGATAACATTATTAACACATGAATATCAAAGTCTCATAGACATAGTAGTGGGAACAAAGCAAAATAAAGTCTTTCATATCTGGAAGCAAGACTAACCCACGTCTAGGAAAGCCCACAAAGCAAAAGCCGGTAAAAGGGCTCACCATGGCCCAACCAAATGTTAATGCAGGGACTCTAAAGGTGGCTCTCATGGACTCAAGAAGTGGCCCCTATTATTTTTAATGTGGCACTTTGCTCCATGTAGAACTTAGCTCCATATCCATCACCTAATTCCCACAAATGGGATCAAATCATTTTCCCATAAAGTTGTAAGGGCCAAAAGACAATTGTGTCATGACATAAGCAAAGTTGTCAACTTAGTGATATATTCTAAACAATTGCCCTTACAACATGATCATGGCTAAAAGTATCAAAAGTTCATAGGAATATTTGGTTCAGTGTCAATTACAATGATAAAGCCCATGCATCAACTAATAATCTTAATTTCATAAAAGGACACTGATCAATGCACTAAAATCATGAGTATGAAATGTTGCACAAGAATAACTACAAATTCTACCATAAGAGTTCTAAGGCTAAGAATATAACATATCAAATATGATAAGCCCAATTCATTCAAATGCATCATAAAGATATACTATATAAAACCATACAAAATAGGAGTCATTGAAACCATATTCAAGTCTCCTTGCCAATAAAATTAGTTTGAAGCAATTTGACAAAGCAGACAAAAAGATATTAGGCTTAGAGTAACAAAGGGTCAAACTGCTCTGTTTCCAAAAATTTCAAGGCATTGAACTAGACAATATAGTCTGTTTAAGGTTCTGATGCATATCAAAGATATTTAATATATGATCTATTGGAAAGATATTTGAATCTACTTTCGTTAAAATAAGAATTACTGAAAACCAATTTGTAAATCGGAATTTATAAGCAAAACGACACAAGTAGGTCAGTCTGGTTTTACAGAAATATATACTAAATGTTGCTACATAATTGATACCCTAACTCCAATTACCTATTTGCAATTTTGGATGTGTTGGAAAGAGTATCAAGTCTTGTTTCTCACAAAATAATTTTCAGTTACAAATCATTTGTGTGTACAAAGTTATATCACAAAAACCCTAACTTGGTAAGATTTGCATAATCACATCATCTTAACCATGCTTTTACCATTATCTACATTCATTTGATAAAAACTTCAAAATTCATTTAGATTTCAACAAATCAACATATGAACCAGGTTCTTAGGTTTTGACCATAATTTTTGCATCAAAATATTATATTTATAAAACTATGAATTTAGGGCATAGGATAGAAACTTGTCTTATGCAAATATTTGCTTTCTCCAAATTCACCACCTTACTTTGCTCTCCCAAGCTAAACATGAATGGCAAGTGAAAAAAAACCTCTTTTCCCTTTTTGTTCCCTCATTTTTAGCTCATTAGTCACCCCCAAGTATGAGGTGTCTTCATCTCCTCATGCAAGCTTGAGGTGGCTTGAAAGACAAGCATGAGGTGTGTTTTTCACTTTATTCATTTCACTTAAGTAATATTTCCTTTCTTATTTATTTTGACTTCACAAAATAATGAGAAATATCAATATGCATCCTAAATGATTGAATTTACACTTTAGTCTTTTTCTTTATACATTTTTCCTCTTGAGTTAAAATGGGTATTTATCTATAATTACTTACTAATCTTGATAATGATGTTAGAAGATAAATCATGGATATCACATATGATATATACCCAATGACAACCGTTATGACTTTCCTACTACGGAGAAGTGTTAGGTTATATCAAAGTATATCACTTACCATATAGAGATATCAATGCCCTCAAGTCAAGGACAAATGTACCTCTGTCACTATGATATTCATCTTGTGACACCAAGATGAATCCTCACGGTGGGTCAGTCTAGTATATCTCCCTTGATATACCCATATGCCTGCGTTAGCAACTCGTGCTCAGCCAACGCATATACTAGTCTCAAATGTATCATTATTGTCTCATATCCACTATAATACTCGACCGGGGACAAAAACAGAGACTAGATAAGATCTATCTCCAAGGACATTGTTTGTACAAATGTACATATGCTGTAGATGTATAAAATGCATAACAACAACAATACTAGGATATGTCATCTATCAAACATATATGTGACACACAAATCCCACTAGACCAAACATAGGTCCTAGGGCATAAACACTAATAATCTCTCACTTGCACTAGGACCATACTATTAAGCAACCTCAACGCCATGTCCTAAGCATGACCTACCATGCTCCTACTGCGCTAGAGCATTGGTCAGTGGGCCTACCACGATTGTATAAATGTCAATATCTACTATGTCTTTTACACTTCTATGCCCAACATAAGGTATAAGCATATGATTATGTCATTTGAATCTTTGGTTCTTGATCATGTATTTGTCGCTCCAATGTACTCACAATAGAGGCCAACAATCACATGGGAACCATGTGAAGTTCAGTAAAGAACTCTCACTATTCAAACTGCTTCCCAAAAGCATTAATATACTCTGCTTTTAGTAGTCTACGAAGCTCCCTTAGCTTCCAGCACTACCACAACAGCTGGACTGTGACTTTGGTCTGACTGGAACAAGCTGCCAAGTGTAAATACTGAGCTTTTCCTATCATTTCTGACCAAGAACCACTCCTTAGTTCTTTTCAGAACTAAAAGGGTGTCCTTCTGTCCTCATCCAATGTCATGCACCTAGATTAGACCTGGTACCATTGGGTTATGCCCATGGCACAAGCTAAGTATTCAATCTCCCACTGAACTTAGGTACTATAGGATGAAGATTCTTTGCCTAAGTTAGGAGTTACCTATAACTCAAACACACATGAATCTATTCAAACTTTTCAACCTAACTATTATGAACCTATGTTGCCCACAACATGTATCCACGACTCAGATTCCATCTTTGACCATTTGTGTTAAGTGGTTTGACCTTGGACTAGATCCAAGTCAGAATGAATTCAATAAGCTGGTTCTATATATATATATCAGTAATTTGAATGAATTCCTTTCCTTTTAAACTTTTTGTTCACTTCACCTTACTTGGTGAAGAACTTTTATTTTCATCAATTAAACAAGTTTTGCCTATTTCCCAACGTCTCAAAAGAGGTTAGAAATAGACAATCTCCTCTGAGGAGTTTGAGTCCATGAGTCCATTTGCACAGAGTCAATGGATGCAATCCTTATTTATGATTAAAGTCAAAAGAAAGATAGAGACCTTATTGTTAAGTACCAAATAATTATTTTCTCATTAGCTAAGCAAACCGAATATGAAGTAAAATATGCAGAAAAGTATGCTAAAAGATTATCAGAGGGAAAAAAAACTGGGACTAGGGTTTCATCTACCTTAATTCCAATGACTAGAAGAAAATAAAGGCCGTCAGTCTAATTCTGATATGACAAAGATATAATTTACTTGATAAAAGGATCATCTCGCTCTCGCGCAGACAATCATACAAAGGACTAATCCTCACTCTCGTGCAAGATCTATCCAATGCTGAAAATAAGTAAATCATTGAACAAAGAACTCAAAGATCACTCTCGTGCATCTGAATTCTAAGTCAAATATTTCAAGTGGAATCTCAAGGATCACTCTCGTGCATCCTGAAACTCAACACAGGTTCTACTTAAGGTTCTCCGACGACTCGATACTCAATCTCTTGCAGCATCAAATCAAGTCTAACACAATAACTCATCCTAGATTCAAATTATCAATATGGCAATAAAATCACTAAAAATCAGAATTCAAAGAACAAACCTAATCTCTTACGATAAGTTCCAAACTTGATGATTTCTAGGGTTCCGAATTTCACAATCAACCTCTCAGTCTATTTCGCAAAATTCTAAAACATGCTGATATTTATAAAACTAAGGAGAATTAAAGACAATCATAACATAAGTAAAATTATCATACTAAAATTAAACTTGAAAAAATAAAAGTCATCTAGTCATTAAAAATCAAGGAAAATTACTCCCCATGTCCCATAAGAAATCTAAGGTAGCATGATATGTGTTGAACCCAATGAACAATGGCGGCGCCCACTATTTCGTTGAATTCTCCCTCGATCGGATTCCAAACACTTAGAAACTTTTGGTGTGTTCTCTTCTACTCCAGACGAAGCTTCGATGTAAATTTCACGGCCTGAGGTGGTCTCTACGCCTCTCGGCGCGAGGCCGAACCCTAGGGACGCCTCCCTCGATTGCTCTCTCAATTCTCCATAAAAATTGGGGCTTTTGGTCCCTTTATCTTCTCCTCGTTACGATGAGTTTGTCACTTCTTTCGGATCTCAAGTTGAAGCCCTAAATCTCAATATATGGTCTTTTTAAGTTTGCGGTGGAAAAATCAGAATTCTGGGTCAAAATTACGGTATCGTGGAAATAATTACGGTAGTGCCGTAATTTTGCCAAAAACTCTGAAATTTTCTGTACAAAATCGTCCAAAATTACGGTACCGTCGTAGTTTTACCCAAAAATACGGTAGTGCCGTATTTTCTCAAATTCTGGGACAAAATTATGATACCGTAATCGGTTTTAGGGCACTCTCGTAGTTTTGCAAACTTGCTCCGATTCGCATGAAATTTGGCATGTGACTTCGTTTCGATGTCTGAAATCCATTAGTATGCTCAAATCTTCCAAAATCCATCAAAATATGACACTTTTAACCTGAAAATGATCAAAAACAAGAAATGGTGTAGATTCTGCAATATTTGACAAATAAGACTTAAAAACAAGTAAAAGATAGTAAATATGACACAAAAAGATCAATGAAATGACACAAAATATACTATGAGAAGATCAATAGATAGACATAGGATTTGCCCCTTCATGCGGGAAGCTTGATATCCATGGGCCCCCTATGGTTGCATGACTGAAAGTGTATGGCTATACCCAGGTGAAAGCCTGATTTAGTCATATCCATGAGATTGGGTGAAAACAAAGTGATGACACACTTTATCCAATCGGATATCAGTTTGGCAAAGAGACTGTAATGCATCGGTATCTTGTTGTGAGGATGAGGATGTCGATGTTGATATCCATTCTGAAGACTTGGGTAGCAGCGATGACCTGAGTTCATCACTGCCAATGTCAGAGGAACCTACAGGGTCGCACAACTTGAAACTCGGGTTCTCGTATTGATCGAGCAGTCTAATGATCAAGTTATTGGATAACTCGTATCTTTTTGGGAGAATCCATCAGCGCCATTGTGCCTGATGAGATGGAAGGAACTTATTGGAGCTAATTTATTTTTGGGCCAGATGGGCCAAATGGGCCCAATAGGCCAAATGGGCCAAAAGAAGTCTAAGCTTGGAGCATGGACCAATGGGCCTCAAAGCCCAATGGGCATGAAGCCCCGTTGGGGCGTGAGGTCCAGTGGGCCTTGAGGCCCAATGGGCTATCTGGCCCAATAAACATCATGGTGAATTAAATACTGTATTTAATTTTGGGAATTAAATTTTGTATTTAATGATGTAATTAATTCTTTGTTTAATTCTGTAATTAATTCCGAGAATTTAATTTTGAATTTGAAGAGTCATGCTATTAATGACCATTATGAAACTTTAATTCAAGGTTTTAATGGGTCATTATGAGACTTTAATTTTATAATTAATTTTGAATTTAATTCTATAATTAATGATGAATTAATTCAGAGATTAATTACGAATTTATTGCGGAATTCCAAAGGTCACATGATTTTCTATAAAAAAAGAAGGGGAGGGTTGAGTTTGTGCCTAAGGGCTTTACATCTATTCTTGGAAGAGATTTTCTCTTTGGCGCCTGCTCCCATCTTCCCTCTCTTATGGGCGACTGCAGGGTTGGACCTTCACAGTTTCTTCCATCGTCCCCTCTTATCTTGGTGACTTCTCCTTGTGGATAGCACAAGCTCTTGAGGATCTCTCCCAGACGCGTAGATCTTCTACCCGAGGCTAGCACCGGGCGTGGAAGAAGAGAACTCGAGCGTCGGCTGTGTGCGAGACTGCAGAGGGTGAACATTTGGCCGCCTGCATCACATCCTTCGCATCGCTTCAAGGTATCATCTCCTACTCACCGTGTCGATTCCTTTGCATGACTCGATCTTCTGGGTTTTTGGGACTGGACTGTTTCGGGGATTGCTTCCGCTGTGCTTGTTTTTAAAATTTTAATCCCTGGGGTTTCCCAACAGTGGTATCAGAGCCATCTTGCGAACTCGAACGGTGTTTTATGCTTTGATTGTATGCTCACATGCCATCTGAAATTTTTCAAAAATTTGCATATGCGCATGGATTTTTCTAAGTAAGAAAAATTGTAAGTTTTTTGTTCTTAACATCTATTCGATCTTTTTGGTTTTTCGTTTTCTTCACATGGTGGGATAGACCCATATGTGAGAGAATTAATTTCTCCCCACGCATGTAGGATAGACATATTGTGTGGGACTTGTCGAAGATTATGGGGCATGGTGATTGTCATAATCTTGGAAGGTTAAGGATTGCAAGAGTAGGCGGCAAGCGTGCTTGGAGCATGCATGCCGAGAGAAACAAAAAATCCTAGATTTGTGAACGGACGTTGAGGTTGAAAGACATGTTTTCTAAGAAACTAAAACTAAAGTTTTATGTTTCCATGAGCATATAGAAAAGCATGAGATGATTGTGCATCGTGTTGTGGTCATAGTCAAGCCCCTTGTATGCATGTGATGTATTTATGTGAGGCCTGCGTGCCGCTTTTTCTTTTTGTTTTGTAAATGCACAAAGAAGATTAAGAGCGCATCCCTCGTGAAGCTTGCATCTTGGCGCATCAACCATGATGGCGCATCTTACTTTGTGGCGCAAGTAAGGGCTTAGCCGAACCAGAGGGTTCGTGAGCTATCCCTCTTGGCACAAGCATGATGGCGCATCATGCATGGAGGAGCCATCAAGGTCTTGGCCGAAGGACCACGCGCTAGTAGTATAGGGGAGGTGCTGCCAAAATTTTTGACTTTTTGTAGGGTGTAGGGGGATGGATTGCTGGTAAAAATTTGTATATATCTTTTTATTTGGATAAATAATATCCTTCTTCTTGCCTTTGGCAAAAAAAAAAAAAAGGTCTTGGCCGAACCCTAAGGTTTGTGTGCTATGCCTTGGTGTGAAGGACCTTGGAGCCGCACTTGAAGATAGAGCTTAGTGGCAGCTAGGTTAGGTCTTGTTGGGGCTTGTCTCATAGGTCAAGCATTGAACATCCTTTGGCATGTGATGGTTCAATGTGTTGATTAGGCTATGACCACATCGCTTGTTTACTGCTTTTGATATCTGCTAAAGCATGCCTAGTTGTGTTTTATCGTTTTGTTATCACTATAGGATTGCATGCCTGTAATGTTAGACAAAAGATAAAACTAAGAGCATGAGGGCGATTCTAGGGCAATACGCGGGGCGATTTGTTGGGCGATTCTAGGGTTGCGGCCCGTTCCTCTGACGCCGTCCACAATGTCGGCGACGAAGCGCGGGTAGACTCTTCTTGGTGGCCTGGCAGGGGAGCGTAGTGCGGTGATGCCTTGCATTTTAGTAGTAATATTCATAGCTATTTCATGTTAAATCTAGGCTTGTTTTGACACTTTTATACTCTTTTAAGGCTTATTTACTTGAATGCTTCGGAATCTTCACTTTTTCGTGCTTTTGTGGAATTTCAGGTAAAATCGCCCTATTTTGACATTTTTTGAAGATTCGAAGGCCATAGGGTGATTTCTTATATGAAAACGAAGCTACACATCAAATTTGGGCTTAAACGGAGTTAGTATAAAAAATATGGCCAGGGGGTTCGCCAGCCAGCAGAACCTCAGAGAGCTTCACGGCCGGGTGAACCCCAGAATTCCTTTAGGCCGAGAACAATCCAAAGTAAAGCACAGCTAGGTGAACCCCGGCAGGGTTCACCGCGCTTCTTTCAGCTAGAGTTTACAGAGGAAATCACGGCCAGGTGAACCCGGCGGGGTTCACCCGTGATTCTGACCCAAGCGACGACAAGTCCGAGTTTCATTCGGATTTTCCATGATTTCCAACCCGTTTGGAGTCCAAATTTGGCAAGTAATGACTCTATGGAAAGCTCTTTCGAAGGAGAACGCATAGGATATAAAAGCCCTAATTTTTATGCCCTAATCATCGAGTAATCACATGACGAAGCGATGACGAGTCCGAGTTTCATTCGAATTTTCCATGATTTTCAACCCATTTGGAGTCCAAATTTGGCAAGTAAGGACTCTATGGAAAGCTCTTTCGAAGGAGAACGCATAGGATATAAAAGTCCTAATTTTTATCCCCTAATCATCGAGTAATCACATGACGAAGCGGCAGAGGCGGAAGAACACGGCAGAAAGACGAGTTCGAGGCAATTTTCGAAGATCTGATCATCGGAGCGCCTCGATTCTTTAGGATTTGTTTCGGTTTATCATCTCCTATCCCTTAGAAACTCCTTCTTGCAATTTTTCTATGTTAAAAGAGAGATTTTTTAGCGTTCCAATGACGATTGTAGCGTAAACCCTATTTCGGGGCTTGGTTGAAGCCCGTTGATGATTTTGATCGCAAACTCTGTTTCTATTTTTATTATTTGGAATGAATTGTGCGGTTAAGATCTTCATCGTGGTGGAAACCGTAGCCCTGATATTTCTCTCATATTTTCTCTCTACCGTCGTAGTCGTGTTAGCTTGTTTTCGATTTTAGTCTGCAAAACCCAGTTTCGATTTGCCTAGCTATTAAAACTTGGATTTTCTGGTACTCAACCTTGTTCCCTGTGGGATTCGATATCTTTTATTTTACTTCGACATAACCGTACACTTGCGGGACGTGTCATGCGGACGTCTCGGTGGTGGAGATTTGGGGAGCTCTAGGCAAGATCCTATTCGATGCTCGCGGGCGGCGTCTGTTCTCCTCGGATCCGCCTCATTCGCCGGGTAATAATTCTTTCGGATTTCCCCTTATCTGTCTTCTGGCCGGGGTTTCGTTAGAGCTTGTGCACGCCAAGTTTTCGAGCTTTCTTCTCCTTAATGATAATGGTATTTGCTTGTCGTTCTGGATTTTACGCTGTTTTGCATTGAGGAATCTTTCCCCTTTTACCCCGTTCACTTTATCCGTGGTGCGGGGTGGTTCATGGAGAAGGGTGATTCTGTTTTCCTCCTTCGGCGGCTTGGTCCGCTGGACTTTTTCGGTCTTTCCTGGTTTTCTTTGCAATAGGGCTGTCTAGATTATGGCAACTGTGGTGTCAAGCAGCCAGGTCGGAAGGCTGCTCGTGTGCGGATCACCGGGGACCTCCAAGAACCACCCAGCTTGCTGAAGGATGCCCCGGTTTCATCACTCTCCTGGAGCTCCCTATTTGCGAAGTCTTCAGGGAGCAAACCGATGTTCTCCTTAGCTAGTTCTGATGTAACTGTCAATGAGGGAATCATAGATATTAAAGCCCCTGGAGAGGAGATATCAAGTAATATTGCATTTTGGGAGCATACTCTCGTGGGCTACTTCTTAGGGTATAGACCTAATTTCCTGAGCTTGAAGCAGAAGGCTTTTCAACTTTGGAACCCAAAAGGAGGGGTGGAGCTATTCACACTTCCGGCAGGATTCACTCTTTTCAAGTTCACCTGCGAGGAGGTCAAATTGAGGGTCCTAGAAAGGGGACCATGATTCTTTTTTGGTAACATCCTATTCCTAAAACTGTGGGACCCCCAAGATGCTCTAGTTCGGGTGGATTTATTGACCATTCCAGTTTGGGTGCGCATTAAGAATCTTTCATTAAGATCGTGGTCGGCCGGCATTATTGGACAGGTGAAGTGCCCTTGGCAAGCCACTATTTATGGATAAAGCCACTGCCACAAAATCTCGTTTGAGTTTTGCCCGGGTCTGTGTTGAGCTGGAGGCGGGCACTAAATATCCTGAGTCCTTGAAGGTGAGGGTAAATGGTGACTCGGGAACAAAATTATATTTCGAATATGAATCTATTCCTCAAACATGCGGACATTGCAAGATCTTTGGGCACAGTACAAAAGGTTGCCCGAAATTGGAGCAAGGGGGTGATAAGATGAGTTGGAAGGAAAAGCCAAATAGGATACAACCGGTCCCCTCTCGGGCGGAATCTTCTAAATCTTGGATTCCAGTGGGGGCGTCAGGAGATAAAGAGAAAGGAATAAGGGAGACAGTAGCAGGGGGCCCACAACTAAATGAAAAAGCTGTATTGGAGCCGGCCAACAGAGATAAAAATCAAGAAAAAGGAAAAATGGCTGTTCTGCACCAGGAATTAAAGGAATCTACAGCGTTGAAGCCTCAGAGACTGCAGGACTATAACCCTGTATCCAACTACTCTAGGAAGCTTGAACCCCCAAAAGAGATGTCAATAGACAAAACTCAAGAGAAAGGGAAGACTATTGTAACCTCCATGCCTATTCCAGGTCCAGAGGATGTGGATGACGCTATTGATGTACTGGAGTTAGGAGATATGACTTGTCTGAACCTACCAGTTTCAAGAGAAGAAGCTGGATGCATTTTAGATCTTCAATACTTTGTGGTTACAGACTCTGGGCGAAAAAAGAAGAAGAAGAAAAAAGGAAAAAATACCACTCCCTCCTCCTTGAACCGAAAGGACACGAGTCCCGCGTCTCTGGACACCCCTTGATTGGTCATCCGGTCCCTATCGTGTGTTGGATTGTGAGAGGGTCCCACGCACATGCCAAGAGGATGGAAGAGGCTACTATGGTCAAATCTCGATGGTAGGGGCTGGATTGTGTTGGAAAGGCATGGGTCTAGTTGCTTGATTGGAGGCTGCAAGGGGACATTTGAGGCTACTTTTCCTTTTTGTACCTTGCTCAATCTTGATGGTGCTGCTTGGTTTCATGGACGGAAGGCCACCACTCTAGCTGGGTGGCTTTTGGAGTATGGGAGGACTTTGTGTAGTGCCTTATGTCATTAGGGTGGATGCTCTCATTTCATCTATTTTCCTTATCATGTGCTCTCTTGCTCTTGGCATTATGCAGGTTGTTGAGTCTTGGAGTGGCGAGTGCGATGACTGTATGCTCGGCACTGGTGCTCCATATCCTTCCCAGCCAGCATTTCTATTCAGCTAAGCTCCCACACATATTTACGCTACGCCCTTGGAGGATGCTGGCTACTCGACATTTGTTCAAGCACATGCTGGAGCTTTTGGGTTCTGCCACGCGACACTTCCTTACAAAACCATGGGTGGAGACACATTCCATATTCTGTGCACAAGAAGGAATGAAAAGTGTATTTGTTATGCTTCTCTTGTTGTGTATTTTGTTATATTCTCCTGTGTGAGGGGTTGTTTTTTTTATTACTGATGGTTACTTGTGATGTTAGTGATGTAGTAGGGATCCATGCGACCATGTAAACAGGGGGAAACTCTGTCAAAAAAAATTTTGGATCCTATGATGAGGGAGAGGCTAGAGTATGTACATATCTTGTAACATCTTTTTAAGTTTATAAAAATCTTACTTGCCATTGGTAAAAAAAAAAGGATGAGACCTCAAAAACCCTCAAAACAATATCAAGTCCGCAGCCTTTTGACGTGTAGCCCTCGTCAAGCTATCGATCAGTGGTGTTGTGCACTATTTCCTACCCTCGTGGGACACACCCACTTATCTTTGAAGGTGTGTGGTGGCAATGGTTTCCCCAGTTCAGTTAAAAACTTAGGTGTGCCTTCGGAAGGAAATTGTTGGCCCTAGGCATAACGGTCAGGTTAGACTTGACTAGTTTTTCATATGTGGTGGACACATGATGGAACTCTAGAGGCAGCCTCCAGAGATTAGGGTTTTGTGTTGTTCCAGCCCTAGCTGGGCACAAAATGCTTGAACTGTCTTGAGATGGGGAATTGCCTAGGTGCAATCGGCCGGCGTGCCCACCTTAAGAGGCATGAGTCCCTTTGTGCATCTCATCCCATCCTCGTGGGACACGAAGCCTCATGTAGAATAAGGATCCCATCTCACTAGGAAATCTCGGATTTCCCGATTGACTTTGTGGGTTGTCAATTCGTTTAAAATAGTGGGAGCCGTGATCATTTAATGCAAGTCCAGATTAAATGATTCGAAGTAGTACTAATCTGCTATCTTGGTTGTTGTAGATCAATGGCTACGAACAATAGCAGATGGTCACTGCGATCTATCTTGGAAAAGGATAAGTTGGTTGGACTAACTTACTGGACTGGTATCTCAACTTGAGGACAGTCCTCAAGCTCGAGTGGAAGCTATAGGTCCTTGAGCAGCCTATTCCTGAGCCACTTCCATGCTCGGCCTCTGCCGCTGAGAAGGATGCTTTTAATAAGCATCGGGTAGATACTTTGGAGGTTGCTAATTTGATGCTAACTAATATATCGCCTTAATTACGAGGGCAATATGATCAGGAGAGTGCTTCTGTGATTATTTATAATCTAAAACAGCTCTTCGATAAATTGGTTGGGCTCAACCCTTCGAAAGTAAACATTCAATGTGTTGAGCCAAAAGACTTAACTAAGACATTGAAGATAAAGATGGAAAAGGTCAGGAATAATAGATGCTATTCATGTGGAGTGTCAACTCACATGATTGACATAGTGCGACTTCAAAACGAGGAGAATAGAAGCAAGGTTTCATCTTCTGGCTCAGGTATTTACGTTACCGAAGTCAACCTATCTACTTCTATGTCATGGGTATTGGATACCGCATGCGGAGCTCATATTTGTACAAATATGCAATGGCTCAAGAGAAGTAGATCGGTGCGGCCTAGAGAGATTGACCTATGAGTTGGAAACGGGGCACAGGTTGCTGATGACATGCATTTATATAGAATTTTTATTATGCTTTTACTACAAAATATTTCTCTTTTCTATCATGTTCTTACTCATTTTGGTTTAAATCCTTTTGTTTGTTCGGAATCTTCACCTCTCTTCACTTTTGTCATATTTTAGGTGAAAATGACCAAATTTTGATGAAAGATCCGAGTGCACGAATAGATTCCAGACGCCGAGACGAAGTCACCTGCCAAATTTCATGAGAATCGGAGCAAGTTTGAATAATACGCCCCGCCCGTGAAAATAATTACGGCCATAATTTCTGCAGTGCTTTTTGACATTTTTCACAGAGAGTTTTATGGCCTGCCCGTGAAAATTTTCACAGCCGTATTTTTAACCCAGAATTGAACAAAAGAAAATATGGCCGCCCGTGAAAATTTTTATGGCCGTAATTTTGTCCGCCAGTTTCGGTTTTGACTTCGTTTCTCATCCGATTTGACTCGTTTTTGAGCCAAATTTTGGGGAAACCCTAATTAGATGATGGGGAACTATTAAAGCAACATAAGGAGCAATTATTGGGGGCTTTTTGGCAATGATTCAAGGTGAAATCGACAAAGGGGCGAAAACTAGGGCAACCGGCGGCGGGAGGCATTTCTTCACCGGAAAAACTCTATTTTTTCGGCCGATTGGCGTTGACCTTCACGAGGGAGCATCATACTACATCCTCCTTATTGATTTTTATTTTTATTTGCCAATTTTGTAATCAAAACATGGATTTTTACAACATGAACATGAACACCATGCTAGTGTAACTTTTTCTTCAGGACTAAGGGGGGTAGCCCTCTTTGTTTTCATGACATGATCGTTTAATACCATCTTATGAAGTTATTTGCTCTTGATAGATTCAATTATTGTTGTGCTTATTACATGATAATTACTGGCCATGATTTTCATGTCTTAGACATCACAAGAAGAACTGAGAAGTGAATTGTGATGTCGGACCTATAATAGTTGGACAAGTTGATTTGAACACGAGAGTAGTTCAAATCGGCTTGAGGGATTTTATTGATTTGTCAAGAACTCATTGGGTTTATCTTGAGTTAATAACCACAAGAGTAGGAGATTAATTCGGATAGACACCGGATTGTACTGCTGAGAGGGGGCAATCTGTACATGCAGATAAATCCCCTTCAACACAGTAAATCCTTCTTAAGATATTTTAATTATAATAAGTCATGAAACATTGTGCGGTGAACCCGAAGTCCTGATTATCCATAATTTGATTGCAACCCATTCGTATTTTCATTTTCTCTTTTACAAAAATCCAACCTTTTTTTTGAATTATCTAGCTAACGATCCTAAGATAAGTTGGTACTTGGTCATTGGTCTCTGTGGGATCGATATTTTTATTACTTCGATTTATCCGTGCACTTGCGGATCACATCAGTTGCTGCTGTTGCTGTAGGACTTTTGACACTCTCTCTGCCTTCTAGACTTCAGTTAGAGTTAGATCATTGCTACTATGTACCTTCCCTTACCAAAAACATTGTATCTATTCCTTGCTTGGCATTGATAGCACCCACCGGTGTAGATGGGCGTTTCCCGCAAGTGCACGGGACTATCGAAGTAATAAAAATATCGATCCCATAGGGACTAATGGGCAAGTACCGACAGATCTCGAAATTGCTAGCTAGACGATGTGAAATTGATGAAGTCTAAATATTAAACTAATTAGATTAACAAGAATGTGGTTGGAGGAATTGCACGAGAGATTCTTAATAGGATGAAACATCAGGATATAGGTTCACCACTTTGGCTCCTTACAGCTACGTTGTCAAGCTTTAATACTATTATCCTGTCTAATTCAAGGGGCTCGGCTTCCTTGTCACGTAGGTAGCTGCTCACTCCTATAGCTGGCTTGTTTCCACAAATCCGGCTACAGGTCAAACCTGTGAGGTTCTGGCGCTTGGTTGGAAATGCTTCTCGCTAACACGCCTAGGCTCCTAGTACTTTCAAGGTGGGTACAGGTTAACAAGAGGGGTCTTCCACAGAATTCCTGGCTTACAAACCTCCCCTGCGTAACCTCTGGCTCAAGCGCGCCCTCTCGGGCAGCGCAGGCATAGCGTGCCTAAAAAGTCCGACGTATTGGAGCGCAAGAAGTTTGCCAGATGCGTCTAAAATCCAGAAGCTAACACAAAGAAAGTGCAGTTCGTCAAGCAGATTTCCCCTAGCCCCTGATTTACAAAACCCAAACGAGAAACTAAAAGGCTCAAACGTTCCCTTTCCGGCAACTTAGGCAAAACATTCAGACAGATTTGATAAACTCCCGATCAAATGCTTCCGACGTGCGGTCAGACTTGTGGTCTCCCCGACACATCTAAGACCCTAAACAACGCCTTGGGTGAGTACGGACAATCAGCGAGTCTCCTCGTCATTCTCCGATTTACAAACCTCAACCAAGGCGAGAAATTCTTGCGAATAGCGTAGGCATGGAGCGCACATAGGATTGAGCAAGGACTATGGACTAATAGAGCTAAATCATTACAACTAGTAGTTCATCAAGGGCTTTCCCACATCCTGATTTGGAACTTAGCCTACAATGTTAATGATATTAGCATAGACTATGATATTGAACATCACATACATTTGTAGGTTTGTGCAGGAATTACAAAGGGAAGGTAAGATCATGCGATTCTTTTCATGGATTATACAATAAGGACATCAAATTAAATGGAGCTTAGAGATCTTCCTTACAAACTTGTCCCTGAGGTGCTCACGCAAGGAGATCTTGAATATTTCCAGGTGCACAGCCCTCTTTCCTGCGGTAGCTTTCTCTTCTCCTCAAGTTCAACTCCTTTCTCTCGTATAAAATCCTACCCCCTTTGCTGAACTCTCCTCTCTTAAATAGGCTGAAGGTTCTTGCTTCTCTTTGAAGGCTCTATCTTCCTCTTCCTAGTGGGCTGCTGCCCCTTTTCCAGATTCTGCAAAGCTGCTGCAACTTTTCAGCAGAGAAAAAGTCTTCGCTGCAGCTTCCTCCATGCCCTGCAGCCACTGTTATCTCATCAAACCACACCATCATCATTATTTTAGCCGATTTCACCCTCTAAAGGCTGCTCTAGGGGTTCTCGTCAACAGGGGAGAAAAGACTTGGCTACCCTAAAGCTTCCCCTTGAGTTAGGTTGAAGAAACCTAGGTTAAAATCGCCGTTTCGAAACAGACGGATCCGCGATCACGGGTGAGAATTTGGTCGTGACCTGGTCGTGATTTATCAGTTGTAGCTTAAGTGCGGAAACGAGTCACGGGCATGATTCTGATCGCGACCCGGTAGTGATTTCCAACAAAGGCTTCAATGAATCCGAAAACTTCTAGTTAGAATCATCTTGAATTAGGTTGAGCTCTTCTACCAGAGAGTCCAAGAATCCACCCTCTTTATGGTCGTTTTGACCTGAAAACATGAAAATACCAAAAGAGGTGTAGATTCCATATATGTATCCAAATAAAGGCAATTATGGGATTTAAAGTCGTGAAATGGGAATGATTTCATAAGTAAAATGGCATGTAAAACCCTATATAAATCTATGTCAATAGAATACCTACGACTTAAACCTTTGCTTGTCCTCAAGCAAATAGAAAGAAATGAAGTTCTATGAGGGTTGTTCAAGAGAAGTGATTCTCTCCAATGACCTATAAATGCTAAATAATCACAGCTAGTCACAGGACACACAAACCACTGTAGACTTTAAAAATGTCAAGATGACAAGCAAAGCATCTAGGTCAGATTTATGGACAACAGTTGTACGACAATATTAGATAATAATAGTTCCTTATCACATGAAGCACTAATCTACTTAAAGCACCCAAAAGGTAAACTCTAAAGAAGTAGTAAAGGCCTTGCTCATAACTTCGGTACCACCGCATCTTTTTCTCTTATGCAGTGCCAAGCCGTAGCTTCAGTACCACTGCCCCCCTTTTTTTTTCTTTTGGTTTGCAGTGCCAAGTCAAGACTTCGGTACTACTGCCCTACTTTTCTTTCACTTATCTTTTTCTCTTTTAGTGGCAGTGCCAAGTCAGGACTTCTGTACCACTGCTCTTTTTTCTTCTCTTTGCTGAGCAGTGCCAAGTTGTAACTTTGGTACCACTGCCATTTTCTTTTCTTTTTCTCGGTTTCTTGTACGGTGCCAAGTTAGAGGAGCTCGGACCAAAACTAATACTGAGAATCACTAAGGGTGGTAAGTGTGTGTCAAGTGGTTTGGCCTATAATCTTCCAAACAAATATAGTAGGCGCTAAAAATTTGATAGCGCCCACAGATATAGCAGGCGTTTCCTGCAAGTGCACAGGGCTATCGAAGTAATAAAATATCGATCCCACAAGGACTAATGGGCAAGTACCAATAGATCGCGAATTTACTAACTAGACGATATCAGAATTTGTGAAGCTTAGAGTGTTAAACTAATCAATCGCATACAAGAACGTAAATGCAGGAACTTGCACAAAAGGAAATTGATGAGAAAATGCATCAGGATATGGGTTCACCAATATTCCTCCTAGTTCAAGGGATTTTTGCTATCCGTCGTACAGGTCGCTCCTCCAATAGTCTTGTCCGCTTTAACATACAAGATTATTGGTCCAATCCGTAGGACTCTGACGTTCGGTCGGAAGAGCTTCTCTCCGAAACGTCTAGGCTCCTTAAAATCCCCGCAAGTAAGTACAGATCCGCAGGCGAGGATTTTCCTCCCAGAGATGCTGATTAACCAACCTTACTCAATGGCGACTTAAGGCTCAAACACTCCCTTTCAGGCAGCGTAGGCATAGCATGCCAACGGAAAGGATAAACCCCTCAACCTAATGGTTTTTACGTTCGGTCGGAAAAGCTTCTCCCTGAAATGTCTAAGCTCCTTATTACCTCCGTAAGTAAGTACAGATCCGCAGGTGAGGATTTTCCTCCCAGAGATGCTGATTAACTAACCTTACTTAGGCTATTAAAGGATCAAGCATACTTTTCTGAGTAATGCAGGCAAGGCGCGCTTATAGGGTTGAGTAAATAATATTGGGTGAATGAAGTCAAACCATTCCAACTAATAAGTAATCGAGGGCTACTCACACATCCTGATTGGAAGGCTTAGCCTATCATATTCATGATGATAACGCAAGTAATAATCTTTGATAGCATATGCATAAGAAAATGTGTGTAGGAATTACAAGCCAAAAATAGGATCATGCGATATCATACTAGGTTCATACAATAAGCTTAAGAAGTAGAGTGAAAGTTATGGATCTTCCTTACAAACTTTGTTTCTGAGTTGCTCACGCAATAGGATCTTCAATAGAAGCGCAAGTGTGGCTCTCCTTCCCTTCTTCTCCAGGTGCAGCGATTCTCTAGGCGCTAGCGTGACTCTCCTCTTATTTGCTGAACTCTCCTCTCTTAAATAGGCTGAAGGTTCTTGCTTCTCTTTGAAGGCTCTATCTTCCTCTTCCTAGTGGGCTGCTGCCCCTTTTCCAGATTCTGCAAAGCTGCTGTAGCTTTTCAGCAGAGAAAAAGTCTTCGTTGCAGCTTCCTCCATGCCCTGTAGCTACTGTTATCTAATCAAATCATGCCATCATCATTATTCCAGCCGATTTCACCTTCTAAAGGCTGCTCCAGGGGTTCTCGTCAACAAGGGAGAAAAGACTTGGCTGCCCTAAAGCTTCCCCTTGAGTTAGGTTAAAGAAACTTGGGTTAAAATCGCGGTTTCGAAACAGGCGGGTCCGCGATCACGGGCAAGAATTTGGTCGTGACCCGGTTGTGATTTATCAGTTGTAGTTTAAGTGCAGAGACGAGTCACGGGCATGATTCCGATCGCGACCCGGTCGTGATTTCCATCAAAGGCTTCAATGAATCCGAAAACTTCTAGTTTAGGGTCATCTTGAATTAGGATGAGCTCCTCTACCACAAAAGTCCCAGAATCCACCCTCTTTATGGTCGTTTTGACCTAAAAACGTGAAAAATGCATAAGGAGGTGTAGATTCCATAGATGTATCCAAAATAAGGCAATTATGGGACTTAAAGTCGTGAAATAGAGATGATTTCATTAGTAAAATGACGTGTAAAACTCTATATAAATCTGTGTCAACAGAATACCTACGACTTAAATCTTTGTTTGTCCTCAAGCAAAAAGTAAGAAATGAAGTTCCATGAGGGTTGTTCAACTGCAATTATACTCCCCAACGATCTATAAATGCGAAATAATCATAGCTAGTCACAGGATGCACAAACCACTGTAGACTTTAAAGATGTCAAGATGACAAACAAAGCATCTAGGTCAGATCTATGGACAACAGTTGTACGACAATATTAGATAATAATAGTTCCTTACCATATGAAGCACTGATCTACTTAAAACACCCAAAAGGTAAACTCTAAAGTAGTAGTAAAGGCCTTGCTCATAACTTCGGTACCACCACACCTTTTTCCATTTTGCAGTGCCAAGCCATAGCTTCGGTACCACTGTTTTTTTTTCTTTTGCTTTGCAGTGTCAAGTCAAGACTTTGGTACCACTGCCCTTCTTTTCTTTCACTTATCTTTTTCTTTTTTAGTGGTAGTGACAAGTTAGGACTTCGGTACCACTGCTCTTTTTTCTTCTCTTTGCTGAGCAGTGCCAAGTTGTAACTTCGATACCACTGCTTTTTTCTTTTCTTTTTCTCTGTTTCTTGTACGGTGCCAAGTTAGAGGGGCTCGAACCAAAACTAATACTAAGAGTCACTAAGGGTGGTAAGTGTGTGTCAAGTGGTTTGGTCTATAATCTTCCAAACAAATAGTACTCATGTTGATACATAGATATTTCCTAGACTCAAAGCTTATCAAAATTCAATCCTTAAGTTTTCAGTGTATAAGGAATCAAGTGACTGGATGAATTGTTTAGCATGAAAGATACTCTCTATGTAGTAGGGAGTTTTAAATCAATCATAAATTGGGTAAAGGAATAAGAATCAATCATGAATTAAGAAAATATCAATCAGTGAAAATGAGAAATTTCAGCTAGGACCTACGACTTAGGATTTTACGTGTTCAGGTAGTAATCATCAACGAGGTTCAAAGCTTTATCAACAAAATTATGAAATCACATCAGACAGATACCGCATGTCATCAAAGCGTTCAGGTCTATCAACAAGGCATGAAGAAGTATATTATGACAGTGTCCTTGTAAAATCAAAATATCATAAAAGTAGCGCATTTGTAACGAAGGAGGAGCATATTGTAAACAGAGTTCATAATGTTCGATGTACGTCCAGCAGTAAAAGAGTTTAAAGTTGGCAAGTTCGGTATAACCGCACATTAGCTAGGATAGTTCAGCTCAGCACAAAGTTTACCACACAGTGCATACAACATCATTTCATAAAAACAGTAAAGTAACCCATCAAAATATGTAAATCTCCCCTCCCAAGGCAAAATGTTGCATCGTCCATGATGCGTATAGTATAGATATGTATCAAAAGGGGTGAGGGAGAGGCTTACAAAAGTGCAGTTCTACTTGCAGCATTCATCTGGGTCATCATCATTGTCAGATGGGGATGAGTCTGAGATATGAACTATCTTGTCTTCGTCGTCCTCTTCGTGGAAAGGATATTCTGAGAGGTACAAGTGAGGAAACATCTCAAAGGAGTGCGTGACCTCGATCTTGTGTGCAATTTGCTTCCCCCACATAAACTAGTCCTAGCGAATAAGCTGTAGAATATCATTAGTAGAAGGACAAGTGGCAGTCTTCAGTTGGGCACCAGAGGAAGAGCTAGGATCCATGTCGAGTGATGTGGTAGAATCCTCTGGAGCAGTGGGATATGGGTGCAGACGCCAGTCAATGCTGTCCTAGAATTGAGATCGTGGATGCTTGGGCACTTCGTGGGAAGTAGGCGGTCATCAAGGAGATGCAACCCCAGAAAATATCTTCGCTGCATTCGGTGTTGGCCAGCCGAAATTCGATAGTTCCTGGGTTAGTCTTTAGCGTTAATACCTTCACCTTTATTGAGCTCAGAAATTCCAGTGTTATGGGAATGTAGGTGGGGTGAATTTATTGCAGGAATAATCTCTCTTGTTGATGACCTGGCGACCAGAAAGGACCTAGTAATGAGCAGCTTGGAGCTTGTCACATATTTGTATCTCCGCTGGACCTAGGTGTGGTGTAGGAGCTGGACGGGAAGCACTGGCCAGTTGCTTTCTCGTCAACTTCTTGCGAGGAGGCATGGTTGAGGCGAAAGATACAAATGAAGTTGCGGCCGTGAAGTACTGAAAAGCAAGTTATCAGAACAGAGAGTTCGACGAAATGAAGATGAAAAACTTGGAGTGTAGAGATCGCCGAACGAGGTTAGAGAAGTCGCCGAAAAAGTGAGCAGCAGTGACTTGGTGGGGCAGAGCTGGTGGGCTGTGCGAGTTCTACGGAGGAATGGAAACCCTTAGTGAAAAGGTTGGGCGGAAAATTAGGATCTGATAGCAGTTTAGGAATTGCGCCCGCGACTTTTGTCATGACCTAGTCGTTATCCTCTTTGGATGGACCTTTGGGCATAGCTATTATGGGCGTGGCCACAGTCACAGCCCCTACCGTGATTCTTTCGGTGAGATTTCTTCATTCAGCTTTGTAAAAATCTCGGTCAAGATTTCCATCATGACCTAGTCCTGATTCTTCTCGCAGATTTTGGTACTAGTTTTCACGGCCGTGACTTAAATCACTGGGCAGCCGTGATGCACTCGTCAATTTTATACACATTCTGTCTTCTGGAAATTCTGCCCATGATTTTTGTCATGACACGCCTGTGATTTCCCCTATAAGATTTTGTGCAGATTTTACGGCCGTGACCATAATCACAGCTCTACCGTAATTTTCTCGGCAGATAAGTCTTTGTTTTGTCACTAAGAAATCTCGGCCAATATTCCTCCTAGTTCAAGGGATTTTTGCTATCCGTTGTACAGGTCGCTCCCTCCAATAGTCTTGTCCACTTTAACAGACAAGATTATTGGTCCAATCCGTAGGATTCTGACGTTCGGTCAGAAGAGCTTCTCTCCGAAATGTCTAGGTTCCTTAAAATCCCCACAAGTAAGTACAGATCCGCAGGTGAGGATTTTCCTCCCAGAGATGTTGTTTAACCAACCTTACTCAATAGCGACTGAAGGCTCAAACACTCCCTTTCGGGCAGCGTAGGCATAGCATGCCAACGGAAAGGATAAACCCCTCAACCTAATGGTTCTGATGCTCAGTCGGAAAAGCTTCTCCCCGAAACGTCTAAGCTCCTTATTACCTCCATAAGTAAGTACAGATCCGCAGGCGAGGATTTTCCTCCCAGAGATGCTGATTAACTAACCTTACTTAGGCGATTAAAGGATCAAACATACTTTTCCGAGTAATGCAGGCAAGGCGCGCTCATATGGTTGAGTAAAGAATATTGGTTGAATGAAGTCAAACCATTCCAACTAATAAGTAATCGAGGGCTACTCACACATCTTGATTGGCAGGCTTAGCCTATCATATTCATGATGATAACACAAGTAATAATCTTTGATAGCATATGCATAAGAAAATGTGTGCAGTAATTACAAGCCAAAAATAGGATCATGCGATATTATACTAGGTTCATACAATAAGCTCAAGAAGTAGAGTGAAACTTATGGATCTTCCTTACAAACTTTGTTTCTGAGATGCTCACGCAATAGGATCTTCAATAGAAGCGCAAGCGTGGCTCTCCTTCCCTTCTTCTCCAGGCGCAGCGATTCTCCTCTCATATATGATCCCCCCTCTTATTTGCTGAACTCTCCTCTCTTAAATAGGCTGAAGGTTCTTGCTTCTCTTTGAAGGCTCTATCTTCCTCTTCCTAGTGGGCTGCTGCCCCTTTTCCAGATTCTACAAAGCTGCTGCAGCTTTTCAGCAGAAAAAAAGTCTTCGCTGCAGCTTCCTCCATGCCCTGCAGCCGCTGTTATCTAATCAAACCACGCCATCATCATTATTCCAGCCGATTTCACCCTCTAAAGGATGCTCTAGGGGTTCTCGTCAATAGGGGAGAAAAGACTTGGCTGCCCTAAAGCTTCCCCTTGAGTTAGGTTGAAGAAACCTGGGTTAAAATCGCGGTTTCGAAACAGGTGCGTCCACGATCACGGGCGAGAATTTGGTCGTGACCCTGTCGTGATTTATCAGTTGCAGCTTAAGTGTGGAGACGAGTCACAAGCATGATTCTAATCGTGACCCGGTCGTGATTTCCAACAAAGGCTTCAATGAATTCGAAAACTTCTAGTTAGGATCATCTTGAATTAGGATGAGCTCCTCTATCACAAAAGTCCCAGAATCCACCCTCTTTATGGTCGTTTTGACCTGAAAACGTGAAAATGCACAAGGTGTAAATTCCATAGATGTATCCAAAATAAGGCAATTATGGGACTTAAAGTCGTGAAATAGGGATGATTTCATAAGTAAAATGGCATGTAAAACCCTATATAAATCTATGTCAACAGGCATGGAAAGGATTTAAATTTGAAATAAAAGAGGACTCTTATTCTTTTTCATTTGCAAATGTGTTTTATGGGAAGGGTTCCTTGTGCAATGGATTATATGTCTCGGACATGGATAACTCTATATGTAACATAAATAATAAAAGGATCAAACTGAGTGGTTCAGTTGGTACATACCTTTGGTATTGTCGATTAGCCCATATAAACAAGAATCGCATTCAACAACTCCATGCAAGTGGATTGTTGGGTTCAACCTCCTTGGAGGAGTTTGATACTTATGAGCCTTGCTTATTAGGGAAGATGACAAAAGCGCCCTTCACCAAGACTGGTGAGAGGGCATGAGGTTTGTTGGATCTCATACATAGCGATGTGTGTGGGCCATTCAGTAAACAAGCCAGGGGAGGGTACAACTACTTCATCACATTTACTGATGACTTCAGTATGTATGGTTATGTCTATTTGATGAAACATAAGTCCGAATCCTTTGAGAAATTTCAGGAGTTCAGACATGAAGTAGAGAACCAGGTTAGTAGATCCATTAAGACTCTTCGATCAGATCGTGGTAGAGAGTACCTGAGCGGTGAGTTCTTTGACTATCTTAGAGAGTGTGGGATTCTATCCCAACTCACTCCTCCTGGAATGCCTCAATGGAATGGTGTCTGAAAGGAGAAACCGAACCTTGTTGGACATGGTTCGATTTATGATGAGTCATGTAACTCTACATCCCTTGTTTTGGGGACATGCACTTAAGACAGCTTCTCTCATACTGAATAATGTTCCATCTAAAAGTGTCTCCAAGATTCCGTACGAGGTATGGAGTGGGAGACGACCGAATCTCTCTTTTATCAGAGTCTGGGGATATGAGGCTTATGTCAAACGTTAGGATTCTAGCAAGCTAGAACTCATATCTGATAAATGTGTGTTTGTGGGGGTATCCTAAGGAAACTAAAGGATATTATTTCTATATTCCCAGCAAGAACAAATTTTTTGGAGGTGCTGTCTTTCTAGAGAAAGAATTTCTCATGAAAGAAGTCAGTGGGAGGAAGTTTGCCTTGGACGAGGTCCAAGTGCAACCACAAGACACTGAGATGGAACCTGAGCCACCTGCACCAGTTACTGGGTAACCAAAGGCTCAGACACAGGCCCCACATAGGTCTGGGAGGATTCGTCATGCACCTGAGAGGTATGGGTCGCTGCCGACCCAACACAATGGGATCTTCATCATTGAGGATGAACTCAGGACATACGATGAGGCGGTCAGTGGACCAGACTCTAAGAAATGGCTTGAGGCCATGAGATCCGAGATGGATTCCATGTCGGCTAACCAAGTCTGGTATTTGGTTGAGCTACCTGATGGGGTAAAGCCCATAGGGTGTAAATGGGTCTTCAAGAAAAAGACTGACATGGATGGCAACATAGTTACCTATAAGGGTAGACTTGTGGCTAAAGGATTCAGACAAGTCCACGGGGTGGACTATGATGAAACCTTCTCGCCAATTGCCATGTTTAAGTCCATTCGAATCCTACTTGCTATAATTGCATATCATGATTATGAGATATGACATATGGATGTAAAGATAGAGAATGTATATATGACACAACCTGATGGTTTTATCCATCCTGCAGAGGCCAATAAGGTCTATAGATTAAAAAGATCCATTTATGGATTAAAGCAAGCTTCTCGAAGTTGAAATCTTCGATTTGATGAGGCAGTAAGAGATTACGGCTTTATCAAGAGTGATGATGACGCCTGTGTATACAGAAAATTCAGTGGGAGCTTGGTGGCATTTCTGGTCTTGTATGTCGACAACATACTACTCATTGGAAACGACATCCCTAGTGTTCAATCTGTGAAGACATGGTTGGGGAAGTATTTCGAGATGAAAAACTTAGGGGAGGCTGCCTATACCCTAGGTGTGAGGATCTACCGGGATAGATCCAAGAAGCTCCTGGCCCTTAGTCAGAGTACTTACATTGATAAGGTCTTAGAGAGGTTCAACTTGGAGCAATCCAAGAAAGGATACCTTCCAGTGAGACATGACCTTATTCTCTCCAAGAGCCAGTGTCCCACCACACAAGCTGAGAGGGACGACATGAGTCGAGTACCCTATGCTTCGGCAGTAGGTTCGATCATATATGCGATGTTATGTACTAGACCAGATGTGGCTTATGCTGTGAGCATAACCAGCAGATACCAATCTAATCCATGTCTGCAGCACTGGGTGGCTGTAAAAAACATTCTGAAGTATCTGAGAAGAACTAAAGATTTGTTCTTGGTCTATGGGGGACAGGAAGAGCTTAGTGTTTAGGGCTACACTAACGCGTCATATCAGTCTGACCCTGATGACTTTAGATCGCAGGCCGGCTATGTGTTCAAGTTGAATAGTGGTGTTGTATGCTGGAAATCCTTCAAGCAGTCCACTATAGCTGATTCAACGACCGAGGCTGAGTATGTCGCCGCTTATGAGGCAGCCAAAGAAGTTGTTTGGATTCAGAAGTTCATTTCTGAACTTTAGGTGGTTTCAACTGCTGTGGATCCGATCGAGCTCTATTGTGACAACAATGGAGCGATTGCACAGGCAAAGGAACCAAGGTCTCATCAAAAATCCAAACACATACTTAGGAGATTTCACTTAATCAGGGAGATCATTGATCGAGGTGATGTCAAGATAAGCAGAGTTGACACAGACAACAATCTAGCAGACTCACTGACCAAGGCTTTGGCGTAGCAGAAGCATAATGGTCATACGAGGAACATGGGGTTGAGATTTTTCAACAACTAAGTCTAAGTGCAAGTGGGAGATTGTTGGTGTATATGCCCTTGGACCCATTGTTGGTCCATCTTGTACTACCTGACTTTGATACTATGGCATTATCATTATTATGCTATGTTTACATCTGCGATTATGTACATGGATAATAATGTCCCTGGAGATAGATTGTATCTGTGCTCAAACGGTGTGTCCCCAGTCAAGTACCTGAGTAGATAAGGGACAGCTCTGGTACATGTGAGACTGGTATATGGGTTGGTTAGGCACGGGGTGCTAACGCAAGCATATGGGTATATCAGTGGTGGATATACTGGACCGACCTGCTGTGTGGCTCTAACTTGGTGTCATGAGTTAAGCTCACAAGTGACAGGAGATGCATTGATCCCTTGACTTGAGGTCATTGACTCTTCTATATGGTTAGGGACAGGCTTTGATACAACCTAACACCTCGCCTAGCAGGGAGGTCATAACTGTTGTCATTGGGTATGTCACGACCCATAAGTGTGCAGCATGGAGAGGGATAGATAGTAGGAGAGTAGGGGTGGGTAATAGTAGCAGAGCAGGGTGCAGGTAGAGGCAACAGAGTAGGGGCACTGATGGTGGTAGCAGAGCAAGGGCGCGAGCTTTATAGGAGGCGGAAGGTCGGTATGATGTGGGAGGAGGGAGGTGGAAGATTGGTACAATATCATGGACGTAGTTCTACTCTTGACTTGCTTTGATCCCTGACAACAAGCTTATGCTGGAGGTGGGAGGCTAGTATGAGATTTGACAGGAAGGCGGGAAGTGCAGGGAGGAATATGGGTGTGAGGCAAGCTTGTAGGGGCAAAGGTGAGCTCATAGGCAGAGAGGAAGGGGACAACAAGGGTAGGGTGAGCTCATGGTGACAAGGGTGAGGCAACCTTGTGGTAGCAGGGGTGGGCGGTGGATGTAAGAGCGGGTGGGTCAGGGGTTGAAAGGGAGCAAGCAGCGAGGGAGGGACAATTGAAATGAGGGAGAGAGCGTGTAGGTGAATTGGCAAGTTTATTATTTGGAGAGAAAAAAAATAAAAGAAAACTATCTTTTTTTTTCTCTACATTAGTCTGCACAAGAAAACAATATAGAAGTTGGATTTCTTTTTTTTTTTTTTATTTTTCTCTCCAAGAAAACATAGTATGGTCACAACAAACCTTGGAAGAATCTTTTGGTTAGCAAATATGCATATAATATGCCCAAAGTGTCTATATGTGGGTCTAAATTTCTAATGATTGCGTGTCTGCGCTGCCTAAAATCAAATAACGTTTGATAATGAGAATGGTAATAGATTCCTCAATTTTAAGTTGATATTTTAAAATTTTTACATGGAGTACTAACATGGGATTTTTTTAATATTAAGATAGGGTTCGATTTTGTAGTCAAAATTTAGATCATAATTTTTGATATGTAGCTTTAGTTAGAATTATTTCTTACATTGATAAAGTTATATTTATAATTATTGTTATAATTGTATCACACCTAAACTCTTACTAATATATGCATCTATTATTTACAATTATTATTATAATTGTATCACACCTAAACACTCACGCCTACGCATACTTTAGCCTTCCCTAAACAGCCTCATGCCTGACGGGAAGCTCTCTTCCGCCGGTTCTTTTGTGCATAAAAATTATTAATAAAAAGAAATTAGCTGAAATGAAAACCTAGACCCATCCGTTCCACTAATCTATGGAAGATTAAGATAGCCTAAGCCCGTTCAGGGCCACTACTCACGCATGCTAAGACAGAAAATACCCATAAAAGCATTTTGTATTAATAATGAGGAATTATCTTACAAAAGCATGAAGAAACAACAACTTAATATGTTACAAAAGCCCTAAGTAATATTATACAAAAACTTTAAGACATACAGTACAGTAGGAACAAGGGCACACTAGTCTAAGGATTAGAGGTTAACTAATCTTCTGCGTAATTCTCTCTGTGGTATGCTGGTGAGATCTCTCTCTGGTGCTCCTTGCTTCTTTTATGGGGAATGGAGGGATATTTATAGGGTATGGGCTATGGCCGAGAGAGTGAAGAGTCGTTCTTCCTTCAGGATTAAAGTAATGGACACGTGGAGAGGGTCCTTCGGGAACTTGCTGGTGGAGGGAGCTGATGAGGGGCCCTTGGAGAGGATTAGCTTCCTTGTTGCCTGGTGGACGTAAGTAGTTTTTTCCTTTTTAATGCTTTGTCCTTGTCTTTGAAAAGCTTCAGAAGGCTTTCTTTGTCTTGAAGATTGTTTGCACGTGGGATGAGGTATGGATGATGTCACCTTCTTTTGCTTTGTGAGGAAGTCTTCTACTGCATGTGTATGGATGATGTGGATAGATGATGGGGACATGGATAATCACTATGCTTAGTTTAAATTTATTTCATACTTGCATGCTGTTAATCACTATGCTCCCATGTGCTTAATACTTTTATATGTTAGTCACTATGCTTACGTATGTTGAAACTCACTATTAGATCTACGTGCATTAATTTTCTTTCATGCTGTTACAATTGCTACTCTTACTCTCTTCACAAACATAATTAATTAGACCCATAATCAAAATTAATTAGACCTCTATCATAATTAATTAGACTATAATCATAATTAATTAGACCCTAATCATAATTAATATCTTATTTATTTTAATTAACTGTTTACAAATCTGGCATAAAACTATAATTATTTGTCTATATGATTCTTTTAATTCTTGGTTATCTTCAACTAAATTCTGATTTTCTAAATCATCTATATTTATTTGTTCCTGGTCAAAGTTTTCTTTAATTGCCATGATTTATTTTTTCTAAAGCGTTTTCTAATTTTTCTTTTTGTTTTCTAAGAGCCCTAAATTTCCTTTCATCAGATATGCTATATTCTTAGTTTTTATTTTCTGCAAATATTTCTTTTAGTTCTATAATACCATTTATGACCTTTTTTATTTTTTTTTTTGGAGGTTATAGTTTATGTTTTGTTCATCTTCTAATTTGTTTTCTCTAATTAACCTACTTGTATTATATATATATATATATATATATATATATATATATATATATATATATATATATATATATATATATATATATATATATATATTTATATTTACTTATCTGATTACTTTCAACTTTAGTAAAGCAACTGTTCATATTTTTTATCGTTTTCTAATAATTTTTTAATTTTTCTTTTTTCTAAAAGTTTAAATAGTAAATCTTCAGGGTTTCTACTTGGTGATAATTGTCTATAGGTTTCTTTTATGAATTTATTATTTTTATTGTTACTAACATTTAACTCATTAATATTTTTATTTTTTTTTTAGACGAAGTATTTGGTCTTTACTGTGTTGACATCTTAACATAAAAGAGTCTTCTTCGACGTTTTCATGATTTTTATGTTTTTTAATAGTTTGTCTAATATCATATATGAATTTATTTATCTTATACTTATCTCTTTTACTATTCATGTTTCATGAACCGTAATTAACAAGATCAGACATGTGGGTATGATGTGGCATATGAAGTTCTTGGAGCTCTTCTTTAATATCTGTGTGGGTCTAATGGAGTATAAATATAGTAACGTTCAAGAAAACCCATGTGAGTCTAATAGTAATATAGAATGTAATAATATGAGATGGAATATGTAATATAGTAACCTTGAGTCATCATGAAAGAAAGTTCAAGCATGTGGGTCTTATCATTAGGTTCTAGTATGATTATGATTATGGGTCTAATTAATTATGATTAGGTTTTGATTAGGCCTAAATTATGATTATGGTCTAATTAATTATGATAGAGGTCTAATTAATTTTGATTATGGGTCTAATTAATTATGATTAGATTCTAATTAATTATGATTAGGGTCTAATTAATTATGCTTGTAAAGAGAGTAAGAGTAGCAATTGTAACAGCATGGAAGAAAATTAATGCACGTAGATCTAATAGTGAGTTTCAACATATGTAAGCATAGTGACTAACATATAAAAGTATTAAGCACATGGGAGCATAGTGACTAACAGCATGCAAAGTATGAAATAAATTTAAACTAAGCATTGTGATTTTAGACTAAAATATGACGAGTTATGTAACAGCATGTAATAATTTAAGCTAAGTCTAATGATTAGGCTTTGATACCAATTGGGGAGGCGTGGGAGGATTGCGGTTGCGGAAATTAAAGTAATAGAAATAAAAGCCTTACTAGGCATTAAGCTAACATTAATCTTCCATACCGCCATTCATACGTTAATAATCCAGGTAATCAATTTAATTAGCCTATGATTACTTCATAATAATCATACACTCATACCTATGCGTACTTTAGCCTTCCCTAAACAGCCTCATGCCTGACGGGAAGCTCTCTTCCGCCCGGTTCTTTTGTGCATGAAAATTATTAATAAAAAGAAACTAGCTAAAATGAAACCCTAGAACCATCTGTTCCACTAATCCATGGAAGATTAAGATAGCCTAAGCCCGTTCAGGGCCACTACTCACGCATGCTAAGACAGCTTTTAGTGGATGACGGTAGAATATTAAACTTAACAAAACATGGTCCGCAAATTTGGCCTGCTGATAGTAGCCAGGAATATGATGAATTAGACCATAATAAGACTACTACAGAAATATATTCTTACTTAGAAAAATTCTTAGGGGAAACAGCTAGAGCTGCTTGGGAATCGTACAAAAAGGAATTTCCTTAAGATTTTATTAGAGATATAGAATTAGGCGCAAATCCCTATAACTTTACAAACAAAATACAACTATTATTTTTAGGATACCAACCTAATACTGGCTTTAATAGGCAACAACAAGAAGTCATAAGGAAGCTTGAACTATTACAAATAAGAAAATGGGTGTTTATTAAATCATTTTTACAAGACTATATGTATTACAGTACTATTGCAGGATGCTTTTATGACCAAACTATAGGAGATAGGCTATTTCTAAAATTACCCCCTCCTTTAGGACCAATAATACATAAAAAATTTATGGAACAAATCGGTACTGGACACATACCACAGTTAGTCAACATGTCCACTAGAATTAAGTTTATAATAGACCAATTAGTAGCAAAATGCACAGAACTCCAAATAACTTGGCAACTTAAAGGTGAATATAGTTTTTTGTCATAATATATATACTCCTCAGAGATATGATACAGAAGTAAGAAGAGGAAGACCTACCCAAAAAAGAAAGATACCATATAAACCACCATATAAAAAGAAAAGGTATTGCATGAAGAAAAGTAATGCAAGGAAGCCTTATTTAAATCAAGCTAAACATGTTAGGAAATTTAATAAACAATGAGAATACAAGAATAAATTGAGTTGCTTTACATGTGGAAGTCAAGACCACCTAGCAAGGAACTTCACTAAGCGAAAAAATTATCATAATAAAGAAGCGATACTTATAGATTGTGTTAATGAAAATTTACTCAATATAGATGAAACTATTAGTGATACTGAAAGTATTTACTCTATAGTTAGTATATCAGAATACGAAGAACCACTAGGAAGTGAAACAGAAGAAGATTACGAACTTAGTGATCAAATATTAGAATATAGTAATAATCTCATAAGAAGTGAAACAGGCACTAATTTGGTAGTTTGTGAAAAACGAAGTAACCAAGGCCCCGAAGGTGGTATAACTATGAGTGATTTGGATAGAATAGAAGATTTATTAGGCAATCTTGATATATAGAATACGTGTAAAATACAAAAATGGCGTATAATTGGGTAACATCAAATAATTTATTAGAATGTAAACATGACTGGATAAATAATAGTGGCAGTAATGATAAGCCTTGTGTATTTTGCAGAAAATATCCAGAATTATACCTAAGATATCAATGCAGTAAATGTTTATGTGAAAGTTGTAAGTTTTGTTTACAAAACTTAGGAATAATACAGTAGAATTACGAATTCTCTCATTAGAAAATGAGATAGATAAGTTAAAATTAGAATTGAAAAAAGTTTAAAAAAATCTTTTGCCATATAAGGGTAAATCTATAATAAATGAATAAGCAGTTATTTATACAGAAAAAATCAAAAAAAGCTCTAGAAACTTCGATGAATTATAAATATGATAGTCGTCGATTTATCTTTTCAACATATTAGTCTTTATTCATCTCTTTTTATCTCAGTTTTACCTGCAGTAATTTTAATACACTTTTATTATATCTCATGGTTAACTAGTATATAGGAATTAATGAACAACTATGTAGGTTTACCTTTTTGATTGCTTAACTAGTATGTAGGTAAACTAGTGTCACCCCCAGCCCAATTCCACCCATCCATGTCACCCAAATGGCATGGAACTGTACGCCGAATTCGAAATCGAAATCGAAATCCTATTTCGACAAAAATTCAGCCGCGCGTCGATGTTCCGTTGACTTGGGTCGATGCCTTGAATCGAACGCCGGATCCGCTGTCATCGTCTTCACGCGTTCGCCCCCGTCGCCGGGGAGGAGGTGGTGGACGGGAGTCGGACGTGCGGCAAGACTGAACGACGCTTGCTCAATCCTCAGCCTCATCGCCAGAAGCCTTTGTTGTCGGAGATTGTGAAGGGAAAGGAGACGCTCGCCGAAAAACTCAGAAGCTCACCGGAAACCACAAAGACACGCCGGAGCCAGAGAAGACACAAATAATTAGGAAAATTTCCGTTGATTGGCCAGATCAACCTACATAAACCCTACTACATGCTTCACTCAAGCTCCCAGATCCGCCGAGCGGATCTCTCTCATTCCCATCGACGGCGACGCTCGCCGTCGACTCACAGTCACTCACAGGACTCACATGGGGGAGGCGGAGGAAGCTCGCCACCTGCGTTCCGCCCGCCTCCCCCTCTACTTCTTATGGACGGAGCCTGGAGTGGTGTCGCCGAAGCTCCACAAGCAGGGGAAGCTGCGCTTCCCTTCCTCCTCCTCACGTCGTCGTCGGCTTCGACCTTTAAGGATGAAGACGCGACGCCGGTTTTGGGAAGGTCTCGACCGCCAAGCCACCTTCCTCTTTTGCCGTCCGCGAATCACGCCTCTGCGCGAGTGATTTGTTTCCTTCCTCGACTGCCAGCCAAGCTTGCCGCTCCGCCGGAATCCAGCCGCCGTCCGCGTCGGAAACGTCGCCGGAGTCCGATTAGGCATCACAACTAGAATATAGGATATTCTTCAAGCATGTGGGTCTTATCATTAGGTTCTAGTATGATTATGATTATGGGTCTAATTAATTATGATTAAGGTCTAATTAATTATGATTATGGGTCTAATTAATTATGATAGATGTCTAATTAATTTTGATTATGGCTCTAATTAATTATGATTAGATTCTAATTAATTAGAGATGATGATCAAGAACAAAATTATGATCTCAACAAAATTATGCAGGGTGATAAGATCCAGCTGTACATTAAGACTCATGCTATCTGGGGTTTTTTATTATATCCGGAGATACCGCAACAACAAAATTATGAGCACGGATAATAAAAGTCCGATGGATTTCCTTATTTGCCTTATCTTGGATGTCAAAGCTAAGCTAAGCTCAGAGGCTATATTCCTCTTGCACATCTTGATCCTCACGTACAAAATTTCTCAAACCTTTGGACGGAATTCATTGCAGCTTAAAATGCCTTCTTGGATGTCAAAAAGCAGGCGCTTCTGTTTGTTCTCCGAAATGCTGATCAAGAGCTGAGGGCTCTTCTATGCCCTCACAGTTTGTGCTCTCCTAGGAGCTCTCGGTTTCATTTATGGTTTTCTTTCGGATGGCTACACTTGCGGAAAATGTAGGATATCTTGTGAATTTTCAGCTATCCTTGAATCAAACATTTCTTGGCTACAGAGAAGATCCTTGCGTGGCGCGTCCTCTCATTGCTGCTTGTACCCATATTGTATTTTTGTGTTTCTATCATGAGTGCGAAACATCATTGTCGTCTACTAGTGTGGTTACTCTTGCGAGGATTGATATATATGTTGGGAAAATGTGTTGGGAAAATGTAGCAGGGTCCCGCCATCTTTGGGGGGATCCTATGACATGGGGAGAGGTTTGAGCTTTACATAACTTGTAATATTTCCTTTTCATTTTTATAAAATCTTTCTTGCCTTTGGCAAAAAAAAAAGAAAATGATCAAGAACAAGATAAGATGTTAAAATTAAGATTCAGAATATGATCAAGATTAAATAGAGATCAAAATCAATATCTAAATCCTCATAATGATAAGATCAATATCAATATCAATATCAAGATTGAAGATCAATATTACAATCGAGATCAAATTCGAGTTTAAGATAAAGATTAAAAGCAAGATAAATATGAAGATTATAAGATCAAGATTAAAATGCAAATTAAAATCGAGATCAACATCAAGATGAAGATCAAATAGAGATCATAATCAGGATATAGATCCTCATCATGATAAGATCAAGATCAATGTCAATATCAATATCTAGATTGAAGATCAAGATTACAACTAAGATAAAAATCGAGTTTAAGATGAAGACTAAAAGTAAGATAAACATGAAGATTATAAGATCAAGATTAAAATCCAGAACAACATCAAGATTAAGATCATGATCAAGATTAAAATTCACGTTGATATTCAGGTTTAGTTCTCAAGAAGTGATCCTAATTTTGAACCTATCCGATTTACAAAACAAGATGTAGAATCACATTTTTGCACCTTTCATATAGCCCAAACATTTACATGTTCACTCAATGCACCTCTATAACCTTGGAGCTTGATTTGCCACGATCATCATTGGACCAAACCAGGTCATTTCTGATCCCAATTCCCATCACATAATGTCAAAGTCTAGATCCTACTGCGACATGCTACATGCTATTCCAATATCTTGCTGTAGTAAGATTTCTTGATTCTAATTGAATCACAACCGGGCCTAATCAACTTCTATTATGTGACACATTCAAGCACATCATCATAACACATGCACATACTAAGTAACATATTTAAATAACTTGAATTAATTAAGCAACTCTCATACTATGTACGTAACAATGCATAAGTTCCACTATTCATAACATTAATGTATCCAGAATTCTCATTGGAAAGTTGTTTGTCGACACTGTGTGTCCACCACTCTTATGCCTCCACTCATTTTCCAGCATAAACAGTAAAGAGGGGAGGGTGGTCAACCATAAGAGAAAGAAAAGAGCTTAGAGAGTGTGGTGGGTGAATAACTATGTCCTTATACATGGTTTAGTCCGATCATTACTAATTTCGTTCAACTCAACTAAAATACACTAAATTCATCTTAATTTGCTATCTTTTGATTACCATATTCCACAATCCTAAGTGCCTTCTAAAATCGAGTTCCTATACCTCATAAGTAGCTCTTGATCATCAAATAACATGCTAAACAACAAATTTTTATTAGAGAGCGAGGTGGGTGGATAACTACTTCCTATATGGTTTAGTCTAATCATTTCTAATTGTGTTTAACTCAACTAAAATACATTAAATTCATCTTAATTTGCTATCTTTTGATTACCATATTTCATACTAATTTCTTACTATCTCACCCTCTTAAGTGTCACTTCTAAAATTTAGTTCTTCTCATAAGTAGCTCTTGATTGTCAAATAATATGCGAAACAACACAGTTTCCCTTGATAAAATTTTGCATAATTGTTCATGTTTGTTTTCCACATATATTTTTTGATTGTCATTCGTATAATTCCCCATTTTGTTTGAATGGAATAATGTAGCTTGCAAATGCAGGAAACTTATCGAGAAGCTCTTCCTGGTCATTTTGTTCCATTTTTGTCCGAGTTGAGAAAACCTAGCTTGCATATTGGCAGTTAATTTTCTATCTTAAATCTTTCAATTTTCTATCTTAACTCTTTCAGGGAGATAAAAATATCATCAAATTTGACGGAGATCACAATTCCCCACACCCTCAATTTTACTATGATTCAATAACTATTTGCTTCCACAATGTATTACACCCTCCAGAACTCCACTTTCACAAAATTCGCAACTTTTTTGTTCAGGTAAGTTTTAGTTCTAACTTCAGAGTTGCATTGTTTTGGATCTTCAAGTTTTATATGATATGTCAAAAAATCATATCTAGGATAATTGGGATACTTTTTGTGAATGTCAATACATGACTTCTGTTGAACAACCTCAAGGCAAGTGTCTAATGATTCATGAATCATTTTCACTAATTTGTGTCGTAGAACAAATATATAGGAATCCTATTTATTGGTATTTTTGATTTCCTTTTTTATGAACCAAAACTTGCATCTAACAATACAGAAGATGTGATTGCTCAATTGCATTCTAGAAGACCTATGAGTCAGACAGCGGTAATTGCTTCAGAGTATAAGGAGCTATTATTATTCATTTCTAGAATTGCCTTTTATGTTCTTTCATAGAGTGTATGGATGCTACAACTCTTATTGTTTTGAGCCGGCTTCACCTTGAATTACTTGAGTTGCAACACATTTTTATACTAAAGCATAGCACAGAAATGCGGGTGAAAAGATGAACGGGAAAGCACAAAGGATGTTCTGATGCCTATATTTTGGATTGGCTTTTGTAATTGTGCTATCTATGAGCTGTCATTTTATAAACATTGGGATAAACTGTCTTGTTTAGAATATCATTTTATAAACATTGGGATAAACTGTCTACTACCTACCAGTACATTCTGAGTCTAAACGTGGATTGGTAGATAATGTGGACCAGTATTTAAATCTTGCTCAACCATATGTATTCACCTCTATTAATAAATGAATTGCTGCTATGATCTCTTGGTTTTTGATTGAATTAAAACTTAGCAAAAAGAAAATTACTCTTTTTGGCCTAATACACTAGTAAAAATACTCATTTCCTATATGGGACTAAATAATATATGCCCATTCTTATGCTCCCCTCAAGTTGGAGCGTATATATATTTATATATCAATCATGCTCAAGTTAGTCCAAAGTGTAGAAAATCTACAAATGCAAGTTTTCTTTGCCATGGCATCTTTGACAAGGTGACATGAAACTTTGAAGGTCTAAGCACAATCAGAAAAACCTTAGTTGTTAATAACAAGGTCCTAGATTCAAATCTTGCCTTCACCGCTATACAACTTGCCATGGAAAAAAAGACATGCAAATTCATTTTGTTTAGTTCTTGCATGTAATATTAAATTGCTTACATTATAAATGACAACTTTGTTATATATTGCATAGTCATGAACCATCATGAGTGATTCCTATATCACTAAAAATAGTTTGAAGCCACTTTTATCTTAGAAGTTGTATATGTAGTAGGCCTGCGCTTTATTTTTGCACTAGATCTTGCTAGGGTTTTAGATAATGGTTCATACCGGGCTATCACATAGTACATACTAATTTGAGACATGATCCGGATTGGTATACTGTTTTGGTACAATTATTTTTAATACGTTTATGTATCTTTACACCTAGTAATACTAGTTTGACATTGGATTGATACATCCATATGTGCTAAGATAGAAAATCTTGGATATTGGTAACGTATTCTGTTCTTATTTTTTCCGGTTACAGGATTAGCTCCAACATAAGTACTCCTTATATAATTTTCATATATATATTAATCAATCTTAAAATACCTATATTTCTTTTATAAGTAAGATTTTTCCTTAGAGTGCTTGTGAGATAGTCTTACAATTGCTTTCCAACGACAAGATTTTGCATAAGCTAACTAACAACTCTAACTACATATTCAATGAGGTCAGGTGATAATTAGAGAGATACATTTACCTACCAATCTACAGTAATTGGTAGGACTGATGCATGGGCAACCATCATTACTCCAAAGGTCATGGCCTAGTATAATGAGATAGAGACAATCCTCCATAATTATAAGTGATGTCGATCCTAAGGAACTTACTTTGTTTTCTATGATCAATTGATGCTTTGTCATTCAAAAATATAATGATTTACTTTGTTACATTGAAGACCAATATTGGCTCCCATATGAGAGAGTTTTCAAAGCTATGCTTGTGTTTTGTTTCAGCCCATAGCACACTAAATTCTTCTACTAAGCAACATGCGTAAGAGTATGATGAGTAGGAGGCAATAAGAACAGAGTAAGCATACAATTGGATGAAGTAGAAGCAATAAGAAGCTAAGAATAGTGTTAAAAGTTAGTGTGCCTCTGAAAACTTAGTACAACCTAGAGTAGAGGCTTTTTCCATGAAGGATTAATGTAAGTGAGGTAGGAAGTAAAAACACTGTTAGCTTGGTGTGTCCTTGGAATATAGGTTTAAAATCTTTGTCAATGCTTGGACCTGCTATGCACTGACCCTACTAGATGTACTGATACTGATACCATATGTCTCGATACTGGTATCATCTCGAATTTGTATGTACCACCCATATAAGGGGTGGTACAAACCGGGTTTTAAATCTTTGTATAAAACATCATAGCTCACATCACTAAAATGATAATTTTTCTACTAAGTTACCTAGTTTTGATGAGAATTATAATGGGTAACTTGTTTGGTGAGTGACTTTCCTTTTTTTTTCTTTTGGTGAGTGACTTTCTAGAACTAACAAAAATACTTATGTGAATGATTTTAACAATGCAATGAACTCACTTTATCTCTTGACAATTTTTTTTAATATCAATGAAATTTGATTTCATTTTTAAGAGAATGATTTATATCATACAAGTGCAGTTATCTACAAAGGTAAAAAAATAGTTATAACTAGAAACTAATGACATAAGACTCAAACTCCAAATATCATAATGTATCAACTCAAAGGAAGAAAATTATCTATTATTACTATTACGAGGAATGAAGCATGGTAATTTTTACCAAGCTGACCAATTTCACAAACAAAACTAGGATCAAACTCCAGAGTCTAGAATCTAGATACATGATGATTTTATAAAACTTACAGCTGACTTCATTTACAATTTTCTTCTTTTGATGCAACTTAGGTAATAATGATTTAATACATTGTATATCTTTCCTCATCGGTACTAGAAGTAGAGTTCTACACTGCACTCTAATAGAGTTCATTTTACTTTCTCAAACTTCCCAATCTATCTTTTAGTTAATCTCAAGTGTCTGAACTTGCATTTCCTTGCAGGTGCCACGTGATATTTCCTCTCAGGATAAACATAGTGAAGGCAAGGTAAAGTTATATTATTGGAATCCTGCTGTCTGAGGTAAAGTTATATTATTGGAATACCTGTTTATACAATCTTTTCTATGTCTTGAACCTGAATAAATTCTATGGTTGTTCCTTTAAATTCTTGGTTAAGTAGGTAAAGTTATATTATTGGAATCCTGCTGTCTGCGGTACATTTTATTATTTGTGGTTAGTTTCTCAACATATTGATTCTTTATTGATGGAGGTTTTCCATTGTAGAGTTTGGTTATTCCCTTACCTGTATCGTTAAAAATTTGGCAGAGCTGGTTGGAGAGAGATAGTAATTGAAAATTGGTTTTTTGGGCCTAGATCATTCTATTAGAAATGAAATGTTGGATCAAGCAATTAGGATGGTATTAATTGAAGAATACTAAAAAGGAACAGGCCTCTGTAGTCTGCTTTTGACACCTGCAAAGTATGAATTATGAAAATGGTCTAATTCAAAGTGTGATTGAGGTGTGTAGTAAATTCTATTGTACACAGTACCCTAAAGTCATGACTCATCATTGGTTGAAAACTAAAAAAATGGTTAATCCTTGGCATCTAACGATTATTCTTTATTACTTTGCTTCCTTTGAATCCTTGATGGGCAATGTCTCGAACCTTATTTGAAATGTGAGATAGCATATCTCACACACAAGATCCACTTTTTCTGATTTTGTTGTAGATATATAATATCGCTATTCATGAAGAGATGGAATAGAATGAGGTATGTGGATCCATGAGTCCTCAAGAGAATTCTATCTAAAATTAGCTTATGAGGTCATTCAACTTAGAACATGCATTGTAACATAAACTTATATGGTGTGGTATAAGAGACATATCCCATATTTTTCTTTCTTCACTTGGATGCTAGCTATTTCTTTGATATTTGCCATTGTGATATATTACAAAAATGGGGATATGCAACATAAAATGCTTATTCTTCACATGCCCCTGCTCAGCTAAGATATGGAAGTCTATATGATTCTACTGTAGATTGTTTTTTGATTGGAGATGGATGGTCTACCATTACCTCATGGATCAACTCTAGTCTTGTACAAAATGACATTATCAACATGGCGAAGAAGTTATTATCCAAGTAGAGCTGTAAAAATATGTTGCAATTTAGCACATTTCTTTTTTTTTCTTATTATAAAGTTAACCTGTATATGCATATTGTGATTGTGACTGATGCTTATTGCTTAGGTCAATATTCATGTTTTGATTTGCACAGTCTGATTGGTACAACAATGTTTTATTGCTGAAAAGGAAAGATCACATTGTGTAGCGCAATGCAATTCTTGCATATAACTAAATTTTTTGTCGTATTTTTTTTAGCAAGTTTTCATCTGAAGTTTTACACTTGGGTTTGCATATTTGTCGAGGTTATTTTTATGATTGCTCATATTTAGTATATATGTTGTTTGAGGGTTTAAAGATATGTTTTCTATCTTTTTGACTTACTAAAAAAATACCTGCATTCATAATATTTATCAAATAGAAAAACTTTTTGTATTTAATGAGTGATCTTTCCATCAGTTAGGAAGCACAATTTTCCTTGCTTATGATCTTTGCCTATATGTTTGACCTGCTTCGTGACAACTTAGTTCTTCCCAGATATTTGACCATAGCCTTGTTTGGCGTCCTTTAAGATCTATAGCTATCTAATATTGGAATTAGAAATTCATTCAATATCCTGTTTAGCTTCACTCTTAACTCTTTTTAATGGGTAATTTTATCACTACATGGAAAATAAATTGTACCTGACTTTGTTTAACAGCTCTCGGTGGTTGCTCCTCCCCCCATATTCCGAAATCCCCAGGTCTTCGTCAATGCAACTGCCAATGATGTCTCTTTAAAGTCAAATAACATAGCAGTTCAAGCACCAAGGAGGAAGTTTATGGATGAAGGAAAACTACGAAAGGTTAGTTGTGTTCTCCTTAAAACTTGATAGTTTTTTGTATAGCTTGAAGCACATGGAGTCGGATAGCTTGCACTCATCACTCTGTTTACTCCACTTGATGATAATCTACATTATTTTGTGGAAAGACTATTTCTTGATCTTACATTCAAAGTCTGAACCGGAGCATAGCTGCTGTTGACAGAATAAATTATTTTCTTTAATGTTAGTAATGGTAGGACATCGTGTATTTGATCACATATATGAATAATTTTTGAGTTCATGTGTTATTATAATTAGGTAGTATTGTCATTATGCTCAATCAAGATAGTTTTATTTTCCATTGTTTTGTTCTAATTAAAAAAGAAAACTTTGACTTCTAGTTTTTCTCAGCTTTTCATATGGGGTGCAACTCGTACAAGACATTATGTAACTATTTGAGTTGCAGATTTCATTATTTTCTAGAAATACAGTTCTGTGATCCTTTAACTTTCTATATGTCTTTCTGTAATTTTGCATCTGCATTTTTGTTCTATATAGACCGGTTCTGTTTCTCTTACTATCTTTTCTTCTATTGATGTGCTCGGAGTACTAATATCTCTATGGGTTCCTTTTGTTCCAGTTGAGTTGTTTGTATTTTGCTCATGCTATCAAACTTCTACCATGCTTATATCTACCATTTTTTTCTTAATTTATCATGACAAATATCTAGTTTATAATTATGGTTGAACATTATTAAGTTTTGAGCATTGAGAATTTCTTGATCAACCTTTTAATAAAGAAACATATTTCATGTTTCAGGGAGATTGTTCTTTGATTCAGTGCCATGGAAAAGTACAAGACTATCAGCCGAAGCAACTGTTGCAAGTTCTAATGCCCCACAAGTGGGAGGAAATTGCAACAACAATCATTCTTCTGCAAAGTTTCTTGGAGGATTTTCTTCATAAAAAATGAGTGCAGTGTCATCCGGTTCTCTGACATTTAGGAAGGGACATTCTTGTATTACTAAAAGTTTTGTTGAAGGTGAGGTTTTCATTCAACTTGGATAGTTTTCCTTAAATTGCATGGGGTTGCCACGGAGAATACATATCATAATTTTAAAACAATTAGCAATAAATAAAATAATATAGAACAAAACAATACTTAGTTTGTAATCAAAGAAAATTCTAAGTGATAGTTTCATATACATATTCTTTGCATAATTATGTTATTTTAACTAGAATAGTTCAAACTTCAAAATACATAACCCTGCGTGAAATCTATTATTTAATAACATGAAGAGTTGGACATGTCATTCATTATTTGAACCTTCTAATTCTATTCCCCAGTTTGAGTGTGGATTTAAAAAGAGAAGTCAAAAGAAATAGTAGGAGTTATTATGTCATAATTTAAAACAGATAATAGTATAAATTGTTTAAGAACAATTATACTAGGATTCTAAGACATTTTTCTATGCAATCTAGTCTTTAGATTTTAGTATCACTTATCTTTTGAAATAGTCCAATTTTCAAGATTCATTAGAAGATACTTGGATCCGGTTGCTATGATGCCACTATTATACTAGGTTATGTTCTATGCGACATGCCTTCAATACCAAACAAGGTGTTTCTCTTTACTCCATGCCCTCTATGGTATACTTAAAACATCTAAGTGGTTTTCTCCAAGAACACTATATTATTAGGTCATGTCTTTTATCACATAAATATGGTATACTTGTCTAATTTTATAGGCCATCTTCTCATGATTCTTTATAGGTAGGCTACAATATACCCTCCTAAGACATATGATGAGTGTTTAAGAGTATTATACAATATCCCCTTAACCGGCCATACTAAAATCATATTATTCTTCTTTTTAGGCTTGTCTATTAATCGGTTTGAATTGAACTAATAAACTGAACTGAAAGTCAGTTTGGTTTGAGTTTAAATAATTTTGGTTTGGTTTAAAGTAGGCTAATTAAATCACGGTTCGGGTTTGGTTTAAAAAAAATTAAAACTTAATTAAATTGAATCAAACTATAATTTTATCCAAGTCAACACGGTCTGTGAGGCATTACTGTGAAGCTATTAGCGCCTCAACCTTCTTTCTAGTGATTATAAAACTGTTCCGTACCGGGCGGTTTTCCGGTACGGAACCGTTCCGTCGTTGGAGCGGCATCGGACTTCAGGAAAACAGACGGTTTCCTCTGGCGGGCGGACGACGTGTCTTCGGCAACGGACGGCTGGCCAACGGTGGATGGACGGCTGGCAAACAGTAGCAGAAGCTTCAAACGAGGCTGGCGGACGTGGCTGGAGCCTGGAAGGCGGACGCGGATGCGGCTAGAAGGCAGACACGGTTGGAACTCTGGAAGGCGGACGCTTCTGGAAAACGGAGACGGTTTTTCTCCAGTACCACGGTACCGTTCCGACGATGCAACGGAACAGATTCCGGTACCAATTTTAGAAACCTTGCTTCTTTCCCTCTTTTTTGTCTCCTCCTTTTATGAATTCTCTCATTCTCTGCGTTCTCCTCCATCCCCTCTCTCTAGCCCCCATCTCTCCTACTTCCTCTCTCCTCTTTGTCACCTCAGCTTCTCCCCTACCCCTTCTCTCTAGCCCCCTCTTCCTCCTCACTCTTCTCGACTTCTCCCTTGTCCCCCGCTCACCTCCCTTTTCTTTGTCTCTCTCACCTTTCTTCTCCCCTTTACCCATCTCTCTAGTCCCCTCTCCAGCTCTCCCTCTCCTTCCATCTTGCGCTCCTTCCTCCTCTCTATCTCTTTACTCTCCAGCAACCTAACCCCTTTCCCTCCTCTCTTCTTGAATTTAAAGCACCATACAACTGAAAATACCTTACACAGATTTTAAATATATTGCAAAGGCTGCAAAGGCGTAACACAGTGTCTTATATAATAAATTCAAATAAAATGCATAAGCACGTTGCAATAACTCTATAAAGTTGCTCACAAATAAAAAATTAGAAAAAAAATTGATAAACAAGAAAACTAAAATATTATACTATTGTTAAAAAAAAATTGCATGGTTGTGGAGAATATTATACTGGAGAATATTATACTTAAAATTCAGAGTAAATTCATATGCGTCATTTAACTCTATAAAGGTGTCCAAAAGGAATGAATTAAACAAAATCTGAATATAGTCTTCAAAATTAACCATTTTACTGTTACTAAAAATATCTTTCGCATTTGCTAAAAACACTTTCAGGTGTGTAACTTGGTCTTTTAAATACTTCAAATTTAAATAAAATGCATAGACAACATTAGAAAACTCTATTAAAGTGTTTTCAGAGAAAGAATTAGGAAATTTTTTTTTGAATGTAGTCTTGATAACTAAAACACATCATTATTGAAAACACCTTGCATAGTTATTCAAAAAACCTTATATAGGTGCAATCCAGGCTTAAAAGTACCACCAATAAGCTAAATAGTATCACTATACATAGAATTTATTAGAGTGGGTTGGTTTTGCTTTTATTCATCAGTGGTTGGACCTGTTTTTTATGCCAATTTGAGGTTTAATTACTGTAATTTAATCCCCAAAAGTTCCTCCATGATCACTTTGCTAGTTCTGCAGCACACTTATGGTGACAAAAGAATAGGCATATATTTTTCTTAAAATTCACATATTGAAACAAAAAGTTGGAAAGGTGAACCCCAGATTATAGTAAAAACATCATGTCATAGATATTGTTCTTTTACGAGAAATTATGTAATTGCATATCCGTTGATAGATAAAAGAAACAAATAAACTGAAGAAAGAATCCAGAAATTTGTACTGCAAGAATACTATGAGTTGCTCAAGATACTGTTCATAGCAAATGGAATATGAATTCTACTTGTATTCCTTAGTTTTAGATTAAGTTAATGAAAAAAATGAAGCATGACTAAAAAATTACATCACTGTGCAAGATCTTGCCTCATCTAACTTCACTAAACGCTAATAGCTTGCTATTCTATGCTTTCTGCAGGTTCTTAGTCGAATCTCAGTACTGGGTTCAGCTTTTTTAGCTGTGCTAGCAGTAGCTCCTTCCGTAATTGAACAAACCACGAACTTGACCGCTTTCCGTGCTGGCACATCCATTCTCATTCTCGTTGGATGTGCAACTGAGAAATAATTTCCCAGAAGTATAAGAACATCGAATTCTATGACCTCAACCAGTATGGCCAATAAATGCTTTCAGCTGAACAATGTATGCAATTTGTCTTCAAGCACACAGCAGATGTTGCCCCTATCAAAAAGGAAACTAGCATATAACTAAATTGGTCAGTTGCATCGGGTTTTAATTTATATAGAATGTACATAGCTCCTCTGGTAATTTATCTTTTCTGATGTACTGACGAAAATAGTAGAAATATCCTACTTATATTTATTTGTTAATTCTACATTAAACCATTTTTTTTCACAAGTATGTAATCTTTGAAATTTCTGATTTTTGCTGTATGTTTTGAGTTCTTATTCCACCCAGATAATCCGTATTATGACATCCTTCGCTTTGAATTCACATGGCCACTGGTACTACCTCTGAGCAGTAATTGATGATGTCAAGGAGCTCCCAGATTGTAACTGTTGCTATTCAATTTATTGAACTGATCCTCAGGTACTTTCTGTTACTATCTGGTTTATCATGGGTGAATTTAGTTGTTTTTTTTTTGTGTTCTGACAAAAAGAAGGCAGTCCTTTTTTTATTGCAGTTTTTATACTATGGCTTTGCGTAATAATTGCTCAGGTCATGCTTGCATTACTATTAGACACACTAATATTTTAAGTGGATAAATGCTTGGGGTGACTCTCTATTGTTTACCTTGATAGTTCTATCACTAATCACTCTTATTTCTTTCTTAAAATGTCTAATAAATATGCTAAATTGATAAAAACTTTTTATTTCCGATGTGGATCAACGATGATCGTATGTGGATAAATGAATGAAATTTTCTTCGCGATGGATCAACTTTTAGAACTTGTCTTTGTTTCTTTCTCTAAACTCTTTGTAAGTAAATGGAAGGACCTCAATGGGCTTGGGATGCCTTTTCTTTTATGCTCAAGTTAGATTATGTAGATTAGAAGATTTTTTGTATAAGGAATTGTAGGCTTGGCTCATTTGTAAGTACTAACCCATGTAGAGAGAGTTCTCTATTGTGTGACACTCAATTTTGTCTCTCTAAGTAATTTTTACCTTTTGGCACACTCTTCTCATTGGGTTCGTAGGATGTTTGTTTATATGGTTTAACAATTTTGTTCAACTATGGACTAACTAATTTATGCCATTGAGAAGGTGTCTTGATGGATATTTATTGTGGTCTTAATCTTTTGGACTAAGCCTTTTAACTAAGATTTTTTTGGTTTTCATCTGGTGTTGATGAGTGAATTTTGGTAGAACATGATTGGGTTATTCTTAAGATCTAGTTTCTTGAGAATATTATTCCCAAGCTTTGTCTCTGGAGAGCTTCATCTACAAATCTTATCTTCCAAATGCTTCCTCAAGACTTTCTTTTTCAAGAGTTTTCTTTCAAGATCATCCTCCTAGGTCCTCGTCTTTAGGGAGCTTTGACTCAAGACCTTACTTACCAAGATTTTGCCTCTCAATAACTTTGTCATTTGTATCTCATGTGCCTTTTCTATGACTATTTGTGAGTGATTCCTTCAAGAAGTTTATGTTTACAAAGTTACCCCCAACTTACATAACTTATTGCTCAATAATATCCTCCTTGACCTCCCAAAAATTGTGTAGCATACATGATTAGAGGCATTTTTGCCACACGTTTTTTCCTAAGCCACTAAGATTTGCGGTGCATGTTTGAAAATCTATGGTCATGCGAGGTTATCTTTCTTCAACTTTGTGTATATCTCATTGCACCGTTTTAAAACCCTAGTCAGCATCTCATCTCTTTTTACTTTGTGAGAATTAGTCGATATGAATTTCCTTGATTTATGATTATTATAAAACTTTATTTTTTTTATTAGCATAGAAAAAGATATAGATGTTGTCTACAAAAGAGGGAATTATCCCTTTTATATATCATTTGACACATGTAAGGTCAACATCAAATGGACTTAGAATCATCAAATGGACTTAGAATTCGGATAGATGATGTTTAGCTAAGCTTAAAGAAATATTGTTGACTAATTACGACATACCTAGGGGAAAGAATATCGGACCTGAAACTTGGAAATGGAACTTCTCTTTTGATATTTACTAGCAGCATCATATCATAGTTGCCAGCATCATTTGGAAGAACAGTTGCACAAGCTTTCCAGGATGGAAATTACATTGTTCTGGGTACAGTTAGTTATCTTGTCATTTTTCCTATTGGTCCTTGGTATTGTGTATGTACAGGTAATATTTCTTTCGTAGTTTAGCACAAGCTTATTCATACATATCCTCGTCTATGTGCCGAGAACTGCCTAATAAATTGTTTCCAGGAAGCAGAATGAAAGATACCACTTAACTATGCTTCAAGGCACAGAAGTGGAGGCCTCCAAAAATCAGCATTTTTTCCTTTTTAAGGTTTGTCATAGTTCTTGTTTCTCTATTTATTCTACTCTTAGAAGCTCCATCGACGGAGGGTGTCATGTTGAAAAACTTTGGTTTAGCTATAATGCTTTATACTAGAAATTAGGTGATAACAAGAAGATGAAATATGAATTAAAATGTTAAGTTTGATTGAATGGCCAATATCCTAAAAGCTTAACCTCCTTAGAATTCTATCTGTTGATGATCGAAGTCATAGATAGTTTTAAGAGAAATCATGAATTGCTTTTGTGATTGTTATGTTTATGTTCTATTTGTATGAATGTTCAAATATTTATTCTTTCCTGCTTAAAGATATCATCTGTGTAGGTAACTGCACTCTGAACAATTTCTTAAGCAGGTGAATAGCTCTGGAGTTATGCCCATCATATTTCAACGTCTTCCTTGGCTTTACCTGGCACTTTGGCACGCTTCACTGGTTTAACTGCTCTTGAAAAGGCAGCAGTTGCGTTGAACCCTGGAGGTAAGCCGTTATTGGCTTAATCACTAAAGATTTGATAAGAATGTTGTATAATGTTATTTAAGCACAGATAATATCTTCCATTTAGGTTAGAGGATTGAATCTCAAATCTCAATTCGCGCTTTTATTATTTTGGAACAATTTTAAATATTTAAGTCTGACTTGAAAAATATTTTTTAATTATTATTATACTTTTCTTCAATTGGATCCTGATGATGTCAGTGAGCCGCTGAAGCGCCATGGAGCCTCAATACCACTTGTTCGACCTGGGAAGAGCACAGCTGCATATCTTAAAAAAGTAAGGTTATTCCTTTTTATTTGTAAAATTTTCCACTATATCATCTAGATGAGATATTCTATTTCTTAAAATTTATAAGTTTCATACAAAGTGGTCAACAAATAATTTCCCACCTCAAAAGATTGTCCCACATTTATAGCTTGCATTGTTGTCAAAGTAACTATGAGTTTTTATATGGAAGAGGCCTCTTATTTCCTAAAAAATTTGTAGATATTATCTGGACTAAGCTGTTCAATTTTGTTTCAGTTTGTCTACTATATCATGTGGAAGAAAATTCTCTTTTTTTTTCATTAAATATAGGATCGCTACAAAAAATGAACAAACTTTAATTTAAAGACATTTTATTGGTGATATTTGGCGTTTTTACAAACATCACTAATAAAGCATCAGAAAATTCAATCTGAATCATTAAATTTTATTTTCTTTCCTCTTAAATCAATTTCACTGTTTAAGATTAAAGATGCTTTAAGTGTCGTCAGTTTTGAGAAATTGGAGACGCTTAAAGCATCAATCAGACATTGGATAAGCTTAAGCACCGACAGTTTTGGAAAATTAGAGACACTTAAACACCATCAATTTATAGAAGTTGGAGACACTTAACGCATTACCAGTGCACAAAATTTGTTGATGTTTAAAGCATCAATAGTTTTACAAAATAAAAAATGTTTGAAGCATCACCAATTTGTAAAAACAAGCAAAATAAAAGGGCTCCGTCGAGCGGCTCCGGCGAGGGCTCCGGTGGCGGCAACGGCTCCTGCAGCATTTCGCGGTGGGTTTGGGTGCGGCGGTACGGGACGCGTGGAGCAAAGGGGCGGCGTCCCCTTCTTCCCTCCTCCATTTTCTTCGGCGTCGCCGGTGGTGGAGCCGGTGGACAGAGGTCCGCCGATGTATGTTCTTCCCTCCTCCCGCTCCGGCTTCGTCCGGCGGGCGGGTTTTTCAGCCGGCGAGTGTCGCGGCCCCCTTTCCTTCTCCCTCGCCCGCCTCCCTTCCTCGCTCGCTTTCGGCGAGATCTGGGGCGGCTGGTGAGACTGGAGTTTCTTCCCCTCTTCCTAGCGACGTCCGGCGGCTGTGGGTGGCCTCGTCGACGTCTCTGGCTGCAGGTGTGTGGGCGGAAGGGCGGCGTCCGACGAACCTGGTAGAGTTCGCCGGCGCCTCCCTTGCCTCCGGCAAGGTCGGACTCCGCCGGGTGGTGCTCCGGCAAGTCTCAGGCGGTTTCCGGCGTGCTCCAGCCGCCGGCCTGCCACCTCGTATTTGCGTGCATGTGTGTTGGTTGGCGTGCACGTGCTTCGCGCCCCCTTCGGGTTGTCCTACTCGGTCGGCGAATCCTCGTCCCTCTCCGCATTCCGGTCATGTGCGCCGGCCATGTGTGGTGGTGCCCGGCATTGGCCGGTTTGTTTGTGCTGGACGTCTGCGAGACGTCCCTATTGGGCGAGTGTCATATTCGACCGCTTGCTTGCGGTCTGGTCGAAGGTAGGGCGTGTGCACGGCGTTCTGCGTGACGTCTCCTGCGCGAGTGTGCACCTCCGCCTGCGTGCGGATTTGCTTTTTCTCCGGTGTACCAGACTCGTACGCGCGCTGTGCCGGCGTCGAGTCTTGGGTTGGTTATGTACTCAAGTGGACCTTGGAGTTGGTTCGTGCAGCGGTCCTTGGAGATACGCGTGGCGGTCTCCAATCTCGTCGTGACGAGCAGATAGGTGGTCATTTGGGATAGGCTGAGGAATGCGTCGAGGACGTGCTCCTGCTGGACGTGTCCAAACTTATGGTTCGACCGCTTAGCCCCTGGGTGGGTGTGCTTGGGTGCGAGTCAAGCGTTGACTCGCGTGTAATTTATTAAAAATTTCATTAGTATAATTCTAGACGTGACAACTAGTACTAGTATAAACTATAAACTGATTGTAGAGACTGTTTTTCTAAACAATGCCAGCAGCTCTTTAGGGAATATGACCATGCTAAACAAAGAATTACGTGGACTTGTGAAAATTGTAAATGCAAAATTTTAATGTTTGAACTATGAATTATTTTAAATTTTGACTATAACATAAATCATGATTTGATCTAATTTAATTTCGGTGGGTAATTTGAAAAGAAATTGTTTTTTAGTCATTTGTGGTTCATATTGTTTTATTCTTTCACTTGTATTATAGAAAATTTACGAAACCACAATCAATTTCTGAATTTAAAATTTATAGATCTATGGAAAAGATATGAAATTAAAATACTTTTGGAGCCATGATTTTAAATACCAGCACATATTATATGAGCTGAACCAGTTGGTTTTATTGGCCCATGTTGACTGTACCGATTAGTTTTAATTATATATATATTTCATACGTATATGTATATATAATTGTACCAACTATTTACCAGTACTGATGTAGCGGACTGGTAAATACCGGTTGTAGAGATTAACTTTTTAAACAATGACGGGCTCTTTTGGGAATCTGGCCCTTTTAATGAAAGAATTGTTAACTTCTGAAACGTACAATACAGGTTGCTGTCCTATTAGTTTTCCTAATATGGGTCATCTGATCCCTGTAGAAAAATATCTATTTCTCTTGATCATATAAGGAACAGACGAAGGTTTAGCATGCTGCTTTCTACAATATATAAAATTAGAGTGGGGATTGGATATTCGATATTCCCATATTCTGATCTGTCGGAACCTTATTGATGTCAACTAAGCTATATCTAATTCCTTTGATCATATCAACAACGAGAAGAGGAAGCATGCTGTTTTGTACAAGGTATGATAGTAAATGGTCAATATCCCCATATGCAACACCGTATGAGAATCATAGGATTAAAACATCACTAACATGGATTAAAGAAGTATATGAACAACTGAAGCAGTCACAGACCCATGCATCAAACATGGACATTTGCAAAATACCTCTGTTACCCAAAATTATTCTTCAAATGCTTTCATGTTTAGATGCCCTTGTGCACTTTATTGATCAAATAGGAGATCTAATTGTGTAACTTTTTTTTGTTGGCTCTCTTATGCCTAGAGAAAGTCAAATTTCCAGAAGCATAATGCATCGAAGTCGCAGAACCTTCACACAACTGCTGTAGACGTAGATCTGTCGCAGGAAACTGATGAACCCAGTCCAAATGGGTTGGAGGAAGATCATGTACAGCAACAGAGACCAAAAAGAATAAGTAGACCAACAAAGAGCGTTAATGAAAATCTTGAACCTGCTGTTACCTCTACAGTCAATACAGTCAACTTAAACTCTTCACGATACCAGTCATCTTTGTACGACTAAACTAAAGTGCCTCTGTTACATAGACTTTTGACGAGTCCAAATCATATTCATAGATTTCTTCGAAAAACCCATGGTTTCTGAAAGTCATGAAACCTTCTAAAGCTCTCAAAGTCCTTTGAGTGAATGCCAAACATCAACTTTACATCAAGCAACTCATTGTTCTAGATGGTTGGTATGAGACTCTTAGAAAGGTCAGTAGAGAAACTTGATGATGTGAGAAAAAAGCTCTCGGAAGCAATGATAGAGACAGTTTCTCTACTGACCTTGAAACTGAAAAAATATTTTACAAAGAAGTATGAATACTTAAAGAAAAGTGAAAATGTACATGAATTTAATAACACAACAAGATCTTTTCACCTGTCCCTGAAATAGAGGCCTCGCTAGAGTTTCCAATTAGATCTGAGAGCTTTTTTCTCACATCATCAAGTTTCTCTACTGACCTATCTAAGAGTCTCATACCAACCATCTAGAACAATGAGTTGCTTATTTCCATTAAGTACCTTAGCCAGAGCTAATGCACCAAAAGCAGAATCCCTCACTTCAGGTGTTCCATCATTAAGGCTCTCAAATTTTTAACAAATGGATTGTGTAACTAAATAGCAATTAATGCAATAACCTTAACCTATTATTATGCTAACAGCTGAAAGCATTTTCTCCTGCACACCTCCAACATTAGGGGAACATAATCCTTGTGCAATTTAAGAACAGCAGCTTTATTACTTGTCTCAATGCAAAATGTGGAACTTTATTCTCCATAGCCACTTTAACATCTGCTACGAGAAGAAAACTAATATTTAGAAAATGGCAAAAGTCTAATAACAATGATGACATCATGAGAAAGTAATTCAAATGGAAACTTCATTCACAATGAAATACAAGCAGCAAAATATAACTATTATGTAGCTACTTTTGCATAATTGGCAACAAGCCCTCGATCAATTAAGAAAGAATTAGAGGCAGTGTAGATATAAGACCGTTCCAATTCAAAAAATATATAGTATAATTTTGTCAAAATATAATCAAAATTCAAAATTTACATTAATCAACAACAATCTGACCAAAGTACAAAAACTCATATGGCAAACTCAATAGGAAAAAGTGAATTATGTGTAGTCAAAGAAAACCACACAAAATGTTCAGCTTATAGGTAGTTATAAGAAAATACATGTACCTTAAACATCACATGCATTGGCTTGGAACTAGCTATGCGCTGAGCATATTAAGTAGCTTCTTTTTTTTTTGCCAAAGGAAAAAAAAGTGATGCTATTAAGTCAAAGAAGTATGGTTACAGTTTATGTACAATTTCACATACCCTTCCTCACTCCCAAGATCCAGAAAAAAATTTGGCAAGGTTTCCCCTATATTCCTAGCATGGATCTTGCGTACATCCACAACATTTACATAACAAACCACATATTTCATGCCAAAATAGTAACCAAACGTCACATGCATCAAAACCCAGCTAACAAAAGGAACATAGCGCTCGACACATTAAACAGCAAGATAACAAACATCTTCTCATGCCTCAGCCAAACTAACAAATAAGTAGGGATAGAAGTCCAGCTCCCCCACAGGCTTCTCCACATTGTAAAAATTGAACAAAAATTAATTTAGATGTCAAAATTCAAATATCTAATATAAAAAAATAAAAAAACTAAAAAAGAGTAATCAAAAATTAAAAATTAAAAAATATAAGATTTAAAATCAAATATTAAAAAATTAGAATTTATAAACCAAAAACTAGAAATTTAAAAAAATTAAGAATTTAGAAGTCGAAATTCAAATATTGTGAAGCAATATAGCTACTACATAAATATTGTGAAGCAACTAATATATAAAATACAAGTTCATGCGAGCAATATAGCCAGTTTGTACCGATTTGAATAGGGGTATACAGACCAGTGAAGAAGAAAGAGGAGAAGACCAGCTTGAGCTTCTGCTTTTCTTCTGCTGCAAAGGAGGGATGTGCAAGCTCTTTCTTTCGCTCTGGTTTTATTCAGTACTGACGTACTAATTTGAACCAATATTTGAAACTCTGAATGGAACATGATTAAACATACTTACTAGAGCAGTACAATATGGTGTTACCGTGTTACCATGCACAAAAAATAGAATTTTGATTCTCATTTTCTATACCTTGATCCACCTTAATCCAAAGATCAGTGTATGTAATTCACTGATCCTAGGCTGACCAAGTCAACTTTAGTAATTCTGATATGAAATTTGCAGAAATTTTAACAATTAATAAGAAGTGTCATATCTATAAACAATAGCTAATTGACCAAATTTTCTTGTTTTGGCTCAAAGACTTGCGACTGCTTTAATACCTTGTTAAGAATTAGCTTCACAGATGTCAACAAGTGATTAAAATAAACTAAATGTGAATAGTTTACTGAAGGTAGAGTTAGTTTTCAAATATTAATAAAGTGATTTTTTAATTTAAAAAAAAACATTGCAAAATATTGATGACATACATATAAACTGCAAAATAAAGCACTGACCAATAAGTTGGAAGGCTGCTTGTCATCTAAGAGCAATAGGATTCTCGGAAACTCTCTCATTCAAGTCATACAATAGGCCAGGAAGTCTTGATGACTGGTTTCAAACATCAGCATTCCATTGTCTTGCAATGTTTAAGATGAAGAGCAACAAAAGTAAGAATCAAGTTGACAAACTTTTTTTTATCAAATAAAATCAAATAATCAATATAAATCTATAAAGGAAGCAAATATACTAGAACACAATAAAATTTGGAAAGTAGAGCAACTATAATTTGCAAATCAGAGCTCACCACAAAAGTAATTCTGCTAATGCAGACAAGTATGGCATAAATAGCCTAGACCTTGCATTCCTTGAAAGAAAAGGTAAAAGCCTGCAACCACATTAAGCTGTGTAAATGGACATTGTGTATGCTGTCAAGGTGAGAATATTTAGTTAACATTTTATAATAAGCATATTGACAAATGTAAACAAACCTCAAGAAGTCTTGCCAAAAATATAAGATAGAAGTCTTGGAATAGTGGATAGCAGAGCACCAGTGTGCTTTTCAATATGTACCCATTTATGAGGTTTGTTTAACCCATCCTAAAAAAACACGCCAATTTGTAAGAATTGAGAAGTAATTATATTAGCACCAATTATATTAGCAAGTAGATGATATAATCTTTATTTATGATAAAATGAGTTTATTGACATATGTATCTAACTCTCACGGAAGGTGAATAGTAATGTTCAAACAAATGATTGGTCATCATGTGTTCACGTTTACTTGCAAAGGTTGTGTATATCAATAGAATCCAAGTATACAAGTTCATATATGTATCATTGAGCTCAAATTTTAGAAATTTAGAGCCTGATTGATATGGGTTTATATTACATTATATGAGATCATTTTGCATGACATTTATATTAAAGAAAAAGATTTTGAATCTTTTGAACATATTTTCTAGGAAAATAAATTTTTATATAAAATAGAGCAAAGTACAAGAAGTTATGGTCTATATAGTGCCAATAGATTAATATCATAAGATTAAGGTCTTTAGATTTATATGAACAATTGTAATTATGATTATAAATCTATTTTGATCCAAAATATGAAAAATAAGGACTCTAATTGTAGGTAATTGAGTATAATTTCTGAGAAAATAATTAGTTTGCATATTGAGAGACACATAGCGTAGATATGCAAAAACTAGTGAAGATAGATTTGTGAGGTCAAGAAGAATTGATTTAATAAATTAGATGTATACCTCATAAATACACAATATCATACTTGAAAGAAAGACATTTGAGTTATCTTGACAACGAATCATATTCATATGATTTGGTTGTGTAAGTCAAAAATTATGATAAAGGTCAAATTTGTAGCAATTAAGCTTTAATGGAGAAACTATTGGTGTTTTAGAGGAAAACGCAAAAGCCCCCTTAAGTCCTACATAGAAAAGCTAGGAAAGGAGACTTAGGTTTATAATAATTTTTTTTATCCCTTCTCGGCTTCTAAGGGCATTAAATCTATTTTTCTAAATTGATCTAAAATCACACACGCATGCACGTTGTGGTGAGAGTGCAATTGTAACCGTTGAAGACTAATTCTTACTGGGAATTTAATTTATATTTCTTTATATTTCACTCATATTTATTTAATATTAATAATAGCCTAATTAAAATTTTTTAATTATTTTATTATTTTTAATACATATTAATTCATTCATGCTATTATTAATTCACCAAGTTAAGACACTTCTAAATTAGACGATCTTAACTTGGTCATCATAGCCATTACAATATATCTATATATGGTGAGGTGTGCAGATGGCTTAGACACATTGCTCATTACATTCTCATGTCCTACTTGTGCTCTCTCTCTCCCTCTGAGTTTCTCCCTTTTCTTATGTTGTTTAATATTAAAAGTTTGATGTAGATAGACTCCTCACCGGCGCGATTGCAAAGGAGTATCATTAGTTAAATCTTGGGGCATGAGTCTAAATCTAAACTTGCATTAAGGGGCCAAAAATTCACCTTGCAATAGACTCCTCCTGTACTTCTAATGATTTTCTTATTTTTAATTTTAACAATTTGGAGTCAAATTGTAGGTAGGATTTTCCTTTGATCTTTTGTATTTCTTAATAATTGTACAATAGAAATAGAGACAAAATGATATGAATATGAAATAAAGTAGAATATTTCAAATTATAATTTGAAGCAATAAGGAAAAGATGATGATTCAATTACTTGAGCATCAAATGCCCAACAATTCTATTATAGATTGTAGGCATCCGCTATTGGGCATTGGCTCCAAACTACATTTATTTGGGAGTAATTCGACCAGGACATATAGAAATATGGTGTTGATTGACCAAATGGCATCCTTATAAATCTCACAAGAGAATTGGTTGTCGATGTGGTTTCTAATAGTGTGTTTCCTTGGACGGAAAACTAGAAGGAAAGAATGAAAACACATTGAATCTAGATACAAAATGCTACTAGATTCAATATACTTTCCATTCTTTCCATTCAATTTTCCGTCCAAGAAAACATGCTTTTATTGTTTTGAAACTCTTTTTCAACAAGAAAAAAAAATTAAATTATATAAGTAGGACAAAATTAAACCCATTCTTCCAAATGCTACTAGTTTTATTGTTTTGAATCTATTATGGTCCGTGAAACTTTATGTGATCGAAGACATATGTACATAGAGACATTTATGGCCGCAGCCGTAAACTCCTCCAGCCGTAAACTCCTCACCGATCGTAAAAATTACCGCCGGACGAGTTTTTCACTCGTTTCTCCACCGATTCGAACCGGATTTGAGCCAAACTTTGCAGAACCGTTCCTTGATAGGTTCCAAACCGGTCTAATTTTTTGAGGGTTAGGGGAGCTTTTTTGGACGAGCACAAGCGGCGGTAGTGATAAGGGCGAAAACTCGATTCCAGGGCATATTCCGGCGAGATTCCACGTGAAAGCAACGTTTGATCGACTCTTTCTCATCTTCAGATCGAGGAGAAGGCAGTTCTATTGTTCTTTCAGTGAATTCTTTGTGATTTTTAGGAGATCTTACTTGTTCATCATAAACATGTATTTCCTTAATAATATGAGCGAGTAGATACTTGTTTTGGGATTATTGGGCGTAGCCCGCTGACTTTCATGCATTAATCTATGTTATTGCTATTTTCATATGAATTTATCATCATGATTTGATTGAAATTGCATGTATCTCATAATTTACCTTGGCCAAGTAATTTTACGTCTTAGACGTTGCGAGAAGGACCGAGAGGTGAATCGCAACGTCCGATCCATTCCGATTGAACCTTTGAATCCAATCACGAGAGTATGTTGGATTCGTTTAAAGGAATTAACTAACTTTTCATAGAACTTAATGGGTTTACTTAGGTTAACTGTCACGAGAGTAGGGAGTTAACCTAATTAAATACCGTATTACGCTCCGAGAGGAGGTGATATGTACCCTAGGAAAAGTTCCTTTTATGATAGATAATTTCTATTGCATTAGTTATCTTTAAACGATTCATGATTGTCAGTGTGGTGAACCCATGAAATCTCGATCCTTTAGAATTTGAACCTCTTAAACGCTGCTTTCAAGTTTGTTCGTGCTTAGAAGTTTAGAACAACCACTGGTTTAGTCTGCCTAGATTCAAACAAGTCAAGAAGTCAGTACTTAACTACGTAATCCTCGTGGGAACGACAATCTTTTTATTACTTTGATAATTCCGTGCACTTGCGAAACACGTATCAAGTTTTTAGCGTCGTTGCCGGGGATTACGGATAGTTAATATTGACTAATTAATAAGTTCGGAGATTAGACATTTTTTCTTTTCTTTTGCTCTACTATTAGTTTCTATTGTTCTTTTTCTTTTTATTGTTGACTTACACGTTTTTATTGTTGACTTACACGTTGTATGCCTAGAATTTCTCGTGCATGTGCTTTGTTCCCAGAAGACCCAGAAATTGAGCGTACATTTCGCCTTTGAAGGAAATTGCAACTTGAGACCAAAAAGATTTCTGAAGGAGTGATGGTAGCAAACAATCAATCTTTGAGGGACTTCACGGCACCAAACATACAAGGGTTCAATTCAAGCATCGTTCGACCTAATGTTGAGGCGAACAATTTTGAGCTTAAGCCAACATTGATGACGATGGTCCAGCAAAATCAATTTGGGGGTTCCCCAAATCAGGACCCTAATCTTCATTTAGCTGTTTTTCTAGAATATTGTGATACTGTTAAAGTTAACGGAGTTTCTTCTGACGCGATAAGACTAATATTATTTCCGTTTTCTCTCAGGGACCGCGCCAGAGCTTGGTTGTATTAGATGCCAACAGAATCTATCACCACTTGGGAAGAGCTATCAGTGGTGGAAGAGCTATCCAGAGTATTCTTGAATAAATATTTCCCACCTAGCAAGACTGTATATCTTTTGCACAGCAAGAGGGAGAGTCACTGTATGACGCCTGAGAACACTTCAAGGAGCTTCAGCACATGTGCCCACACCATGGATTCTAGGAATGAGTTCTAATTCACATCTTTTACAATGGATTGGATTACAACGACGGAGTTCTTCGAACTCTCTGACAGCAAACATCAGCGTATCCTTCTACGAGCAACAACGAGCGAACGCTACTCCTTCTTGCTGGCTTTCGTAGAGACAAGTACCCTTCCCTCCAGGCGATGACCTCCGATGAGTTTCGGCGTGCCAACGACGTCAGCGAGGTCATACAATGAGGGAGTGAGGAGAGTTTATACATAAAGGGTTTTAGGTGTCTGTTTTGAGAGGAATAAAACAGAGGAATTTTCCCCTTCCCTTACCTCTCTTGCTGATCTCTTCTCTGGCGTCTTCTCTGCTTCCCAGCCAACGATTCTCGGCCGTCTACTCCACCTTCTCCAATCTCTTCCGTCACCGCTGGCCGACGAGTTCCAACATCCTGAGGTACGTCGACGACGAGGACTGAGGGCGGCATGAGAAGCTTCGCCCGGCCGCAAGCCTTCTTCTCCGATGAAGGCTGCGACCACGGAGGCTCAAGCGCTCGGCTTCAGTTTCTAACAAAAAGAAAAAAAAACCGAGGCTAATTTGCTGATGTGGGCGGGCCGTGTGATGTTGGGCTTACAGTAAGCAAGCAGAATCTCTCTAATGGTGCTGGGTAATGTCCAAGATGGTTCCTCAGCTGAGTCCTTGTTGACCAACATTAACTAACTGTTCATATATTATACGAGCTCAGAAAGATGCAGATGGCGTAGTTATTGAACTTGTATATTGAAGTAATTTTTGCTCTTAAATAAATGGTTATTGTAAAAAAATTATCTTGTAATTTCTCTCTCGTTTCTTGTTTCCTTTTTAGAATGATTCTTTTCAAGTGTAGGCAATATTCCTGCTAACAAAATGAAACTTATTAAGGAGAAGGTCAACTATATTATTGAATATATTGAATGGTAGCTTTCTAATTTTAATAAATAAATTTACTGAATATATTATCTATTGTTCTGGGCGTCCGACTTTTTATTTTAATTATTAAATTTATCTGTTTGTGCGTGGATCACAGAGATTGGTTATAGGGGTGATTTATCATTGTCGCAGTGGTAGCCATTACAGTAAGCGATCAGTTCCTAACACCAACGACCAAAATGATGCAAACAAAACAATGCGCACAGCCAATTATCCATCCAAAAACATCCTGAACTAATGATCGACTTGTTCCAGTATGCTATTGACTTGTTACAGTATGGAATCCAAACTACAAATGGATTATACGTACCTGGACCTAAAACTCATAACGAAGGAAAAATGGAAGATCTACCAATCTTTTATAAGAAATTGAGCTAGCGAAGCAAATTAGATTATAAAATAATATTTGCCTGGGTAACGCAGAATCGGAGCCCCTTGGCTTTTCCCAAATAAAATAGGATGATAACCTTTGCTAGCATCACAACCTAAAAAAAATACTTTTGGTAGCAGTACAGTCTACAGCCAAGTATCTAAAATAAATGAATAAAAAAAGAATAACAACCATGCAATTGCAACTAAATATGATCCAATGCCTTTCCTAATTACATGTACGGTTTGATCTATACAAGTCTTACTAATTCCATTGCATAGACAATTGATACACGTTGAACTCACCATCCCATTGCATATGTTTGACAATTTATTTTTTTTTTTTTGCCAAAGGCAAGAAAGAGTTTTATAAGCTAAAGATAAGTTTACATGGCATATACAAAGACACTATCCCCCACCCTCCTCCATACGCAGGCGAATGGATCCTGCTACATACTCTAACATCTCAAGAACATGTATCAAGCTACGTACCTTATACATTTTATCCCAAAAAAACCAATACACAACCGGATTATACCAAGCCAACAACATGCAGCACGATATCCCCCAAAAGGACACTAGACATTTTCTCCCATCCACAGACAGATGGACAAACAGAAAGGATTAATGCATTACTTGAGGAGTATCTAAGACACTATGTTTCTTCTACACAGAAGAACTAGATCAGACTGCTAGATACTGCCCAGTTTGCATACAATATTCAGAAGTCATCTGCAACTGAGAAGAGCCCGTTCGAGCATGTGTTAGGGTAGCAACCGATGACACCCATGGATACACTTAATAGGGGCGCAGGGGGAAAATGCCAGGCAGCCATTGATTATGTGCAGGATAGATCTGAGCTATGGGAGGAAGCTCAGAATTCTCTGAGGGAAGCTGGAGACAGGATGAAACTCTATGCTGACAGAGATAGGAGGCATGTGGAGTTTGAGGTAGGCGAGTTGGTGCTACTCAAACTTACACCCCAAATGTGGAGGAAAACTGAAGCCAAGACTTATCACAGAGGACTTGTGAGAAGATATGAGGGTCCTTTCAGGATCATTAAGAGAGTAGGTCCAGTATCATACAGGCTTGATTTACTAGCATGACCACAGTTTTATCCTACCTTTTATACTAGTCTTCTGAAGAAGTACCACACAGATGATAGACATCCCGACCGTGGACAGGTGAGGAGACAACCTACCAGGGGCAGAGTTGAATATGGGAAAAAGCCGATGAGGATTCTAGACCATAGAGTCTATGGACCGGCTTCACCTGGAGGTCGAAGATCAGAATTTCTAATACAGTGGATGGATGAGCCTGAGGAGGAGGCTACCTAGGAGAAAACTGAGGATATTGACCAGTTTAAGGATCTAGCTAGGAGATACTAGGAGCACATGGCCTCGAGGGTGAGTGCCATCTCAGGTGGGGGAGTATTGTGATGCCCTGGGTATACTAGGGTTATACCCCAGCCCATCCCATGGACTCAGTGGAATCTGAGTAAGGATGGAGGAGCTTGACAGGAGTTAGGCTTGGTGTTGAAGTGAGCCTATTAGAGGAGCTAGGACACTAACACTGTGTTAAGATGTTTTGCAGGTACTTTGCTGAGGAGCAGTACACTAGCAAGGACTCTATCCTTGGGCATGGCCTGGGGGTGCTTTGAAGTTCTATGAGCATGGTTAACTTAACCATGGTTAGTTTAACCATGGTCGGCTTAACCATGGTCACGGGTGCTTGAGTTGGACTTGATCTGAGTTCAATTCAGGGTCCTATGGGCTGATCTATGCACCTAGGATATAGAGAGAATTATAAGGTTTGTTTGAATTAAGTTGGCACATATCTTGCATGTGACAACTTATGAGAACATCCAATAAGATTTGAATTAAAGATCCAATAAGAGACTTAGTGGGTTTAAGTCTTCTTAACCCACTTGGATTCATCACGGCGATTTGGATCCATCATGAAGATTCAAGGGGCGGATTCACTTGAGGTTGGCGGATTGGATCTTGAAGCTAGCGGGTTGGTTCACTCAACCAAACCCGATCCAACATGACATTCAAATTGGCGAGTGGCTTGGCCTTGGCGGCTATTCCACCCTAGCATCCACAAGTCTTGGAGAGGAGGCGACATTGTTGGAGCTCTCGGCTTTGAAGGAGAAAGGCGAGTTCTCCATCATCTTCATCCTTTGGCGAGTTCCCTTGGAGGTAAGGGACAGCTTCTCTTTGGCGTGGACACTTCTTCTTGGAGGCAAGGAGAAGAGCCTCTTGGAGGCTTGAAGGTCACGGTTGCTTGCTGTCCTCTTTGGTTGAGGGGCGGCATCTCCATCATCTTGGCGGCATTGTGCTTGGAGGCAAGCACAAGGGCGAGAGGAGCATCAACAACAACCCTAGAGTCTTCCACTCTAGGGTCCGATCCTCAAGGGCTTGCTCTTGAGGAGTTTGAGGGGTTCGGCTACTTGAGGGAGAAGTCGAGTTCACCTTGTGCATAGCTTGTTGGTATAAACCCTAACTCTATTGTATACGTTGGTTTATATATATTGATTGTGTACCTCTTTCCGGGATTGGGGAAGAGGGTCCTCTCATACCTAAGCATTGCTTGGAGGAGTTGGTTTCTCTTTGATTGGAGTTTTATCGATTTTAGGTTAGAGGGGGTGCAAGTACTATATTATCTCTCTCTGATCTCGCTGTGTAGTGATATATCTGTCTTAGGGTTAAGCAGACCGGTAGTTCATTGCTTGTTAGGTTTTGAGCATCTGTCTATTGCTCTTTGGTCTCCGATAACCACCCTGCCAGCGTGTGTTATCTGCCTGCGACCTCTTGTGTGTGACAGGGCGCAACTAGGTGTGCAAAGTGGTTAGGCGAAGAGGAAGAACCTAACCCGCCACCTAGTCCATCGGTTCAGTGCTTCAGAGAGTTCGGTCAGTTTGGTTAGGCTGAGCTAGAGGTAGTGTGATTAGGCCGAGTGAGGGAGAGATCTATATTGCTGAGAGACAGATCTGTATTTATAGCGCACATATTGTATTTCTATTTGACTTCCGCATTAGACGCATTGTACTCAGTGTGAGCGTTTGGCTGACAGTTTACACAGAGGTGTGTAAATTGTGCCATCACTCCCTGATTTTAGGCGCGAAAAATTGGGGCGTGACAACTGGTATCAGAGCCCATCTTTCAGCATAGTTCACCAGGATTTACTGGGATTTCAGAGTTGGGACGAGTGGTTTAGGGATATCGACGTTAGTCAGATTACTGTTTGAGGGTTGCGTACGTCAGCGCCTAGTGCCCGGGGCATAATTCCTCCGTAACTCTGCTAATCGGTCAGTTTTGGCCATTCAGTGTTTTACCTAGTACTTCCATCAGTTCCATCAGTACACAGCAGTTTACAGACATTGCACCTCATACTAGGAGTATGGCGGCTCAGGCACAGCTCGAGGAGAGGTTCTCGAGACTGGAGGCAGCTGTAGCGAGGATACAGTTGGCTACAGGCGTGGATGTTGATGATGGACTGGGAGAGTCACTCACAGAGCGTGTTGGAGCTTTGCGAGGCATTATCCATTCCGTTCAGCAGGAGACTGAGGGTCATATTGCAGAGATGACTCACTCTTTTGAGGGTCAGGCAGCAGAGATGGCCCAGGGTATGGAGGCTCTCATGGCGGATCTGAACTTGGTGAAGATAGGAGTGGCGCATGTCACAGCACACCCACCTACACCCATGACGCCAGCACCAGTTCAGCATGCCAGATGCCATGTTCCAGAGCCTACTACCTTCACGGGGGTGCGGGTAGCTAAGGAGCTGGAAAACTTTTTGTTCGACATGGAGCACTATTTTAGAGCTGCAGATATTGGAGAGTCAGAGCGGATTGAGGTTTGTGCATCCTACCTCAGAGAGGATGCCAAACTCTGGTGGAGGACTCATGTTGCCCCGAGGACTGAGGGGGATGCTCCAGAGATCCCCGATTGGGATGCTCTAAAGACTGAGATGAGGGCTCAGTTCAGACCAACCAATACTCTGCACAGTGCTCGCATGACATTGAGGTATCTGAAGCACACTAGTTCCATTAGAGAGTATGTGAAACAGTTTGGGACTCTACTGTTGGAGATACCCAGTATAACTGAAGAGGAGAAATTCCATTCTTTCACTGGCGGTTTATAGGATTGGGCATACAGGGAACTCCAGAGGAAGGGAGTTACCACATATAGAGAGGTAGTGTGTGCTACAGATGCACTGGTAGACTTAGGGGGAGCTAGATTTATAGGAGCCAGGACCACTTCTACTGTATCACCTTAGAGGCGGCCTGCAGGGCAGGGCCAGCAGAAGAAGTGGGTGCCCAACTGGAAAAAGGGTAAGGCGGTGGCTCATCAGCCACAGGCGCAGAGGAAGAAGCCACAGCAAGTTCAGTAGAGACCCCAGCCGCAGCAGGGGAAGGCTTCAGGAACAAGCGTCAGCACTAGCAGTGGTAGGAAGCTTGAGTGCTTCATCTGTTATGATCCCCATATGATGAGGGATTGTCCTACCAGGAAGAAGATTGCTTCCTTGGTGACAGTTGATACTACAGAGGGCAGGGATGACCAGGGATGCACTAGTGCTTCAGTTAACCCATTAGTCATTGCTAACATCAGTGCTAGGTCGAGTCCTCTGATGTATGTGGATCTTGTCCTTAACGATGTTTTATAAAATCAGCAAGCAAATAAGACAATTTATGTTACAATCCAAAATTCAAGCTAAAGTATACACATGAACGGTCGTGTCCATCATAGACCACCTCAAAATTGGAGCTTGAGCAACGCATGCATACAATCAAAATGGCAACAACTCCCTGAGATAAGTGAAGAAATGATCGAGGAGCGTTTGGCCTCACGTACTGGACAGTAAACAATAGACTTAAGTATGGAGTTCTGCGGTGGATCTTGTAAAAAAAATTAGGATTAGTAAATTGCAAAATATTCTTGTTGGCATTTTCGTTGCACTTTTAGGATTGTTTGTACCAAGCATACGTACTCCATGTTGTACAGGTACAAGACATAATGACATTATATGTACTGGTATTTGACTAATCTCTGCTTAATGAGCAAATGACCTATATTAAGTTGGTGTTCTTAACAAACAAAACCTAATTAAAAATGTTTAAGCCTATGTAGGACTAAATAGAGGTACCATTTATGTATCGCTTATATATAGCGGTTTAGATCAGTTTTTAAGACTTTGTTCAAATATTATTTGAGATCACTTATTTTGATGATGATGATGATTATTATTATTAGTTAATTCTCTGGTGATTTTTATTATTATTATTATGATTATTTGTAATAATCATCATCATCATCGACGAAGATATGATGATGATGATGATTATTATTATTAGTTAATTCTCTGATGCAGTGATGTTCACATCTTCTTCAACATTATTGCATCCCTTGTAAATTAACAATTCTCTTCAATATGTATTTTTTTGTTTATAAAATATTTGATTATTTAAGATAATTGCTTGTTTCTCACATTTATAGTCATGTTTTTCACGAGGGAAACCAATCTTTGTATGAAATATTGTAAAGATGTGTTCTCAAAAATAATTTTAACCATAGTTCTATATTTAGCCTTTGCATTAGACCTTGCCATTGTTGGGGTATGCCCTTAAGGCTAATGTTTGAGGCCTTGGGATTGTATCAGTATCATGTAATAAACTCTTAAGTTTATAAAGGCATGGTTGTTATTCAGTTTGTTACATTGTCTGCTGCAATAAGTATACTTCTGAATAATGTCTCAAAGCTGTTCAGCTAGGCTGACATGCAGTTATGTCCTTAGTCAAGATATCTTGGTGAACATGAGACAGCCTTGATATGATTGAGACTAATATGTGTTCTAATCTTATAGGATGCTTCGAGCATGGAATAAGATGTAGACTCATGGGTACATTGGATGTACTGGACAGACCCTACTAGGATATTCAATTGCTTGTCACAATGTGAATAATCCTTGTTTGCAACAAGTGGCACATGTCCTCTGACTTGAGATCACTTGTGTTTCTAAATGATGATTGTCATTGTTTTGAGGTAGTTCAATATCATTTGAAACATAATGATTATAGACTATCTTGGATGGTGAGCTTGAATCAGGTTAGGGCACTAGTGATAGATATAGGATTGCCGTCTCCTTAAGTGGAGTGTGATGTTCTAAAGGGGCCCCCCTGAATGAGATGATTGAGAATAGTGTATGGCCATACCCAGGTGACTATGCTCATCTGATCTAATCATGCTCATCATATTGGAGCTACAGGCTTGACACGCTTGTCCAATAATGAACATCCAGTGGCAAAGGAATCATGTATGCCTAGTGAGTTGATTCACACTTGTGCTGTGGTTTGGGTGTAGTCTTGGAAGACTCTTTCCTTTATATCGGGAGACAGTGATGTGTTGCTAGATACCCCTCACTGATCGTGATAACGTAAGTTATCGTTACCGACATTTAAAGGAAACCCTTAGGGTCACACAATTTGATGATATGGCTTACTTAAGTCAGATCGTGTGGACTGAATTGTTTAGGTTCAGTTTAAAGGAGTTTAAACTCTGATTGTAAGTGAGATCTGGTCTGATCATGTTTGATTGATTAGGGCTTGAGATCGGTAAGCTTCGATCGAGAGATTTGATGCTAGATCGGTGAGATCAAGAGCATCGAGAGATCAACGGTTAGATCTTGAACCTTTAGGTTCAATGAGATCGACCATTGCTTGGGCTGATTTGGTCTTGAACCAAATTCAATTGAACCGGCTCATCATGTGAGCGCTTGGTTCAAAGGTTCGAATGGTGTAGAGGAGTTGCGGTTCACTTCATGTGAACGCATAACGGTTAAGAGTAATGGGTTGCTATTTTTGGATTGCAACACCTCCACGTTGAAAACAACGTTCTCTCTTATCGCCTCTCATCACCTCTTGACGTGTTCTTCCGTCTCGTGTGACAACGCTCTCGACGAGTGTAGAGGAAGGCTTTTTCGGCAAGCACCAAAGGATCTCATCTCCTCCACGCAAAGGACCCTTGAAGCTTTGCTAGCACAAAGACGACAAGGAGAAGCCATTCCTCATCTTGTGTGCGTCAACTAGGGAGAAGATCCCTTTCGATCTTTGCTTCCAACACACCATCCAAAGAATGGCGATGGTATGAACCTTCTTGATGTTTGCAATCGGTCTTTTCTATAGTTGATCATATATCATGCTAGTGATCCCTAGAAACCCTTTTTCCGCTGCAAAATTTTACATGCGCCCTTTAGGGTTTCGCTCCCCCTTGAAGGGGACCCTTCAACTGGTATCAGAGCCGGTTCTAATGCATGCTAATATGATTGCTATGCTTTGTGATCCTTGTTTGCGCCATATTGCTAGATCTAGGCTACATGCGAAACTTTACTTGTTGTATATTATTGTTGGCGCATGTATGAAGGTAGCGCTTCTATATGTTGTTGTTGATGTTTTTCTTAAAACTAAAATGACTTGCGCGCTTACCATTAGATCTAAGTGGCGCCTACTTTAAACCCTTAGACGGGTTGTTAGGGTTGAAGTCATAGTCTAGTCTAGATCCAACCAGTCTGATCAGACTATCTGATAGCCTAGATGGGTCGACCAAATGGCACCTGTGCGCAAGCATGAGGTGGCTATAGGTCGACTGCGGACAGGTGTGTAGCGATATCTGGTTGAGACAACCTCTGAACGCACATGAGTTAGGCCCGGGGTCACACCCGCTTGCCAGACCTCATTGTGGCCGTTCAGCCCTTGGCGCATGCATGGTTGACCGTTAGGTCAACTCAAGTCAGTTAGGACTTGGTGCATGCAAGGGCAATGGATCTGACTAGTCTAATGAGTGGATCCCTAATAATGGACCGTTGTAAGGTAGTAGGGCATATAAGGAAAAATAAAATTGAAGCCAATGGGGTTTTTCAAAAATTTATTTTCTTTTGGATCACATGTTGATTGTAAGCATATGTTTGTTTATTTATTCTTATGTGGGCTGCCCATGTTAAATGTGTGCTGTGCTGGGGCCTGCGTGCCTGTATTAAAGTTGTAAATTAATTATTGTGATCTGTGTATCACATTGTATTTAATTTATAAAGTGTAATTGACCTGCGTGTCAATCTTGTCTAGATAGATTAATTTGTAAGTTAATCAGACAAGAGCACAGAGCACACTTGGCAGAGGCGCATGCAGCAGTGGCTTGACCAGGTGGGAGGTCCAGGGTTCGACTCTGGGACAGGCGCATATTCCTGGTGGGCGCACCTGAGCTGCAGATGGCGCTTGGGCCCTGGTTTGGGCCAAATGAGCAGCAAAAGTCCCATGAAGAAAAGCAAGTGAAGACTTAAGTTAATTAAGGTCTTACTTAGGCTATGGGCTTTTACCACATAAGATCCATGCTTTCTTTTATTGTTTATATAAGTAGAACAGCATGATTTATTTATCTTCTGCTATCACCATAGGAATTGCATGATAGTGAAGAAGATAAAAGACCGTTAAAATCCAACGCTAAAATATCAAGCTCGTAAGCCTTCTGACGCGAAACCTCACTGTTCTGACTATCGTTGGAGCCGTGTTGTACCCACTCAGTGGGCACGTCCATCTATCTTCAGACGGTGCGGGATTACACCTGCGTGTTACAGAGAAGGGATTTATCGCTTCTCGTTGCTCAGCATAGCACGTGGTGGTCTAGGGAGTAGGTCGGGTCAGCTTGACCATGTAGGCTACATATGTGGCGCATATGGTAGCACATGGAGGCAGCCATCTGTGGGGTCAGAGACTGTGTTGTACCAACTCAGTTGGCACAGTCAGCTGGATTGCCCAGATGAAGGGGAATCGCACGGGTTGGCGATTGGCTGGGACAGCCTACCAGAGATTAGTGCTTGTACTCTCTGTGCATCTTATCTCGCCTGAGCGGGACGCGGAGACCAAGTATGAAATCTGGATCCCATCTCACTAAAAGAGTTCTACTCTTTCGGGCTGTTTTGCTGGATTTTTCAGCCAGATAAAATAGTGAGAAAAAGAATCTTTCTTAAGTCCTGGATTGATTCTCTACATTGATACTGACCTTGCTGTTCTTGCATTGTTGTAGATTCCTGCAGCAACGAACACCATGAGCTTCAATGTGCGATCCCTACTGGAAAGGGAGAAGTTTGCTGGGCCAAACTTCTTAGACTGGTTCGGACACCTTAAGATCGTTCTTAAGGCAGAGAGGAAACTGTATGTCCTCGAGACGGCTGTGCCGCCTCAACCCGCTGCGAACGCCGCAAGGGCGGTTCGTGAAGCTTATGAAAAGCATGTCAATGATAGCATTGATGTCGCTTGCCTGATGCTAGCGTCTATGACGCCACCGCTGCAGCGTCAGCATGAGGATATGTCGGCTATAGAGATTATAGCGAACCTCAAGATGCTGTATGCTGCACAGGCGAGGACTGAACGCTATAATCTGACCAAGCTTTTCTTTCAGAGCAAACTGGCTGAAGGGAGCCCAGTGGGAGCTCACGTGCTCAAGATGATTGGGCACAAGGAGGCTCTAGAGAAACTGGGGCATACCATCAATCAGGAGCTTGCTGTAGACATTATTCTGCAGTCTCTCCCGCCCTCTTTCGATGCGTTCATCATTAACTTTAATATGAACAAAATCGACTGTACTCCGGCAGAGTTGCTGAATATGCTCTTGACTACTGAGGAGACTCTGAAGGGAAAGCCTTCGACCTCTGTCTTAATGGTTCCTTCTAGGAACAAGAAGAAGGGGAAGAAGGGCAAGGCCCCTGTCAAGAGTTACAGCAAGGCTCTGAAGCAAAAAGTTAAGCGGTCAAAGGAATACAGATGTTTCCACTGTGGCCAGCTAGGTCATTGGAAAAAGGACTGTAAAGTGCTCCAAGGAGACAAGAAGGGAAGCATCGCTTCTGGCTCAGGTATATTTGTGACTGAAGTCATGATATCATCTTCTTCTATTTCATGGGTGTTGGACACTGCATGTGGAGTTCACATTTGTTCAAATGTACAGGAACTCAAGAGAAGAAGACAGGTGGGACAGCATGAGGTGGACCTACGAGTTGGAAACGGGGCACGGGTTGCTGCTGTTGCTGTAGGGGAATATTACATCTCATTACCATCTGGCATTGTATTAGAATTAAACAATTGTTACTTTGTACCCAGTATTACCAAAAATATTATCTCTATTCCTGCTCTTGTCAGGAAAGGGTTTTCCTTTGAATGCAAGATTTCAAAGTGTTATCTTACTCTTGATAATATTGTTTATGCTACTGGTTCAATTAACAATGGGTTATTCATGTTGGACATGGAATGTTCTATACAAAATATTGATATTAAGAAAGCCAAGTATGCTGATGACAGCACCTTGTTATGGCATAGTCGTTTAGGCCATATTAACGAGAAACGCATCAAGCGGTTGCAAGATAATGGACTGCTGGGATCATTCTCCTATGAGGAGATTGATACATGCAAGGCTTGTTTAATGGGTAAAATGATGAAGTCACCTTTTCCTAACAAAGGTCAAAGGGCTTCAGGTTTACTTGACCTTATACACAGTGATGTGTGTGGGCCATTTAGTAAACATGCCAGAGGTGGCTATCAATACTTCATCACCTTCACTGATGATTTCAGTAGGTACGGTTATGTCTATCTGATGAGACATAAGAGTGAATCTTTTGACAAGTTCAAAGAGTTCATGAATGAAGTACAAAATCAGCTTGGCCGAAATATCAAGGCACTTCGTTCTGATCGAGGTGGAGAATACTTGAGTCATGCGTTTACTGACTATCTGAAGGAGTGTGGGATTATCTCACAGCTCACTCCGCCAGGAACACCGCAATGGAATGGTGTGTCCGAGAGGAGAAATAGAACGTTACTTGATATGGTTCGTTCTATGATGAGTCAGGCTGCTCTACCTTACTCCTTTTGGGGATTTGCACTGGAGACAGCTGCAAAGGTACTAAACCGAGTGCCATCCAAGGCAGTTTCTAAGACGCCATATGAGTTATGGTATGGGAAACAGCCGAGCTTGACATTTATCAGGATCTGGGGCTGCGAGGCTTATGTCAAAAAGCTCGCCTCTCGGAAACTAGAGAGCAGATCTGAGAAATGTATCTTTGTCGGTTACCCTAAGGAAACTAAGGGTTATTATTTCTACGATCCCAAAGAGAACAAAGTATTTGTTGCTCGGACGACCATATTTCTTGAGAAGGAGTATCTTCTGCAAGAGGCCAGTGGGAGAGAAATAAAGCTGGATGAGAATCCAAAGGAAGGACAAAGTAGTCAAGCACAGTTGGATGAGCCTGAGCCGGTAGAACAGGTTACTGAACAACCTGAGGCTCAGATATCACGGGAACCGCGAAGATCGGGAAGGATCCGTCGACAGCCTGAGCGCTATGACGGAGTCTACATCATTGACAATGATGAACCCCTCACTTATGCGGATGCGGTCAGTGGACCGGAGTCAGCGAGATGGCTTGAAGCTATGCGCGCCGAGATGGACTCCATGTCAGATAACCAAGTCTGGGATTTGGTTGATCCGCCTCCGGGAGTAATCCCTATAGGCTGCAAATGGATCTTCAAGAAGAAGATTGACATGGATGGTAACGTGGTTACCTATAAAGGCAGGCTAGTTGCAAAAGGTTTCAAACAAATCTACGGGATAGATTATGATGAAACTTTCTCACCTGTAGCCATGTTTAAGTCTATTCGGATTCTTTTCGCGATAGCAGCATATTACGATTATGAGATCTGGCAAATGGATGTGAAGACAGCTTTCCTTAATGGAAATCTGGAAGAGGATGTGTATATGACACAACCTGAAGGTTTCACTAATCCATCAGATCGTCATAAAATATGCAAGTTAAAGAAGTCTATTTATGGACTTAAACAAGCATCGAGAAGCTGGAATATTCGTTTTGATGAATCAATCTCTGAATTTGGTTTCATCAAGAACGAGGATGACCCATGTGTATATAAGAGGTTTAGTGGGAGCGTGATTACTTTCCTAGTCCTCTACGTCGATGACATCTTGATCATTGGAAATGACATTCCTGAAATGCATGCGGTTAAGGCATGGTTAAGGAAATGTTTTCAGATGAAAGATTTAGGAGAAGCAGCCTATGTATTAGGTGTGAAGATCTACAGGGATAGATCTAAGAGGCTTCTCGGGCTGTGCCAGAGTACTTACATCGATAAGGTCCTGGAGAGATTCCATTTAGAGAATTCTAAAAGAGGATATCTTCCAGTCAGACATGGTCTGAATCTTTCAAAGAGTCAGTGTCCACAAACACAGACTGAGAAAGATGAAATGGACAATACGCCTTATGCTTCGGCTATTGGGTCCATTATGTATGCGATGTTGTGTACTCGCCCAGACGTCGCTTACGGGTTAAGCGTGACCAGTCGGTTCCAAAGTAATCCAGGATTGGCGCACTGGATTGCAGTCAAGAACATTTTAAAATATCTGCGGAGGACCAAAGATATGTTCTTGATATATGGTGGTCAGGAAGAACTCAGTATTGAAGGATATACTGATGCTTCGTTCCAGTCTGACCAGGATGATTTCCGATCGCAATCAGGCTATGTTTTTAGCTTGAATGGAGGAGCGGTGGTGTGGAAGAGTTTCAAACAGTCAACTGTTGCTGATTCCACAACAGAAGCCGAGTATGTTGCAGCCTCGGAAGCATCCAAGGAGGCAGTGTGGATTCGTAAGTTCATTCAGGAACTTGGTGTTGTTCCTTCGAGTGCAGATCCTTTGGTTATCTTTTGTGATAACACTGGAGCAATCGCACAAGCAAAGGAACCACAGTCGCACCAGAAGTCCAAGCACATACAGAGACGGTTTCATTTGATCCGGGAGATCATTGATCGTGGCGAGATCAAAGTCTGCAAGGTTCATACAGATGACAATCTGGCTGACCCGCTTACCAAGCCTCTGGCGCAGCAGAAGCATGAGAAGCACTGTAATAATATGGGTTTGAGATTTCTCAACCATTAGATTAAGTGCAAGTGGGAGATTGTTGGGGTATGCCCTTAAGGCTAATGTTTGAGGCCTTGGGATTGTATCAGTATCATGTAATAAACTCTTAAGTTTATAAAGGCATGGTTGTTATTCAGTTTGTTACATTGTCTGCTGCAATAAGTATACTTCTGAATAATGTCTCAAAGCTGTTCAGCTAGGTTGACATGCAGTTATGTCCTTAGTCAAGATATCTTGGTGAACATGAGACAGCCTTGATATGATTGAGACTAATATGTGTTCTAATCTTATAGGATGCTTCGAGCATGGAATAAGATGTAGACTCATGGGTACATTGGATGTACTGGACAGACCCTACTAGGATATTCAATTGCTTGTCACAATGTGAATAATCCTTGTTTGCAACAAGTGGCACATGTCCTCTGACTTGAGATCACTTGTGTTTCTAAATGATGATTGTCATTGTTTTGAGGTAGTTCAATATCATTTGAAACATAATGATTATAGACTATCTTGGATGGTGAGCTTGAATCAGGTTAGGGCACTAGTGATAGATATAGGATTGCCGTCTCCTTAAGTGGAGTGTGATGTTCTAAAGGGGCCCCCCTGAATGAGATGATTGAGAATAGTGTATGGCCATACCCAGGTGACTATGCTCATCTGATCTAATCATGCTCATCATATTGGAGCTACAGGCTTGACACGCTTGTCCAATAATGAACATCCAGTGGCAAAGGAATCATGTATGCCTAGTGAGTTGATTCACACTTGTGCTGTGGTTTGGGTGTAGTCTTGGAAGACTCTTTCCTTTATATCGGGAGACAGTGATGTGTTGCTAGATACCCCTCACTGATCGTGATAACGTAAGTTATCGTTACCGACATTTAAAGGAAACCCTTAGGGTCGCACAATTTGATGATATGGCTTACTTAAGTCAGATCGTGTGGACTGAATTGTTTAGGTTCAGTTTAAAGGAGTTTAAACTCTGATTGTAAGTGAGATCTGGTCTGATCATGTTTGATTGATTAGGGCTTGAGATCGGTAAGCTTCGATCGAGAGATTTGATGCTAGATCGGTGAGATCAAGAGCATCGAGAGATCAACGGTTAGATCTTGAACCTTTAGGTTCAATGAGATCGACCATTGCTTGGGCTGATTTGGTCTTGAACCAAATTCAATTGAACCAGCTCATCATGTGAGCGCTTGGTTCAAAGGTTCGAATGGTGTAGAGGAGTTGCGGTTCACTTCATGTGAACGCATAACGGTTAAGAGTAATGGGTTGCTATTTTTGGATTGCAACGCCTCCACGTTGAAAACAACGTTCTCTCTTATCGCCTCTCATCACCTCTTGACGTGTTCTTCCCTCTCGTGTGACAATGCTCTCGACGAGTGTAGAGGAAGGCTTTTTCGGCAAGCACCAAAGGATCTCATCTCCTCCACGCAAAGGACCCTTGAAGCTTTGCTAGCACAAAGACGACAAGGAGAAGCCATTCCTCATCTTGTGTGTGTCAACTAGGGAGAAGATCCCTTTCGATCTTTGCTTCCAACACACCATCCAAAGAATGGTGATGGTATGAACCTTCTTGATGTTTGCAATCGGTCTTTTCTATAGTTGATCATATATCATGCTAGTGATCCCTAGAAACCCTTTTTCCGCTGCAAAATTTTACATGCGCCCTTTAGGGTTTCGCTCCCCCTTGAAGGGGACCCTTCAGCCATAATATTATGTGGTTCTTGACAAGGTTAACTCTCAACATAATTTGTGTGATATTTAAATCTTAGACGTCCATGTCTTTTATAAAGGATTGATTCCTTTCCCTATACAGCTTTTTTATGCAATAAAGAATTATAAGGGCTATTACTAGTGATTCTTCTTCGGATTTAATATAACTTGACTAATCACACCAGTATAAACTAACTAATCACACCAACATAAGGAATATCTAATCTAGTAATAGTGAAGATTCTTACAAATCTCTAAATACTTTTTTACATCAACATCTTTAGTGCCATCATTGTTATAACTTTTGACAAAGAAGAGTAGGTGTATAAACTAGTTTGTATATTAAAAAATCATTTCCCAAAATGTCCCAAAGCTGCTTGGATAACGATAGTGATAATCATGATAATAATGATGAAGATGATGATCATGATGATTATAATGATAATGATACCAAATTCCATCATGGCTTTTCTAGAACCAAATTTTCGTATATTAAGAATGTGGATCAGCCATGACCAGTAGGCCGACACTCCTAGCACTCACCTCTGCCTCACTCAATGTTATAGAAATCTCAAGCCAACAATCCTAGCATTCATCTCAACCTCACTTAGTATTGTAGAAATTTCTCCCATGACCCCTTTCCGCTCAGCATAACCACATCCAAATCCGGCAATGAAGAAATACTTTGAGAACCTAAGCTAAAGCTCTATCCTCTACTAATTATAATACATTGGTAATTAGGTGATACATTGGTAAGTAACTAATTATATGAATGTCATATGCACTCTTTTACATTCATTTTGTGCATTGTTCCAATGCTCGAGACTAATTTCTTTTTGTGTTAAAGAAATGTTTATATAATGAATCTTTAAATATATTAAAAGTTCTAGTATTCATTGCAAGAATATAGTTTTATTAACCATAGCAAACAAGAAATACTGATTGGTTCAAACTGGTATTTCATTCCATGCTTTAAAGCTATTATGAATATTAAGTAAAAGATCTTTATGAAGTTAAATCAACCCAAAATTGACGGTCGAGTCCTCATGCATCATGAAAGACAAGAACTAACTGCTCTATGTGCATGATGATAATGAGGACAATGACAATGACAATGACAACCGTGATGACGATGATGGTGATAATAATAAAAGAGGCTAACCATCGCTTAAACCCAAAAGTTCTCATCTTATAGCTATACCCTTTTTAACCTTAAATTATCATTTGAATTATCTTAGCGTGCTAAATTGTCCAATTTTCCATTGTCTTTCAAATATGCTAACATATAGAAAGTGTTGAAGTTGATTTTTGTTCATATAGTGTCAAAATTACTTTTCTCAAGGCTCGCAAATAATAGAAAATTAAAATACTAATATGCTTATCTACAAACATCTTTCTCATCACTTAGATTGGAAGCATCTACTAGGTAAAATCTTAATAGAAGATCAAGGTCAACAATTTAAAATCACTAGAGGATCATGATGATGATAATGATGATTTAGTCACAACTTTTCCCTTGAACTGAATTTCCATTAGGGAAGAAGGCGAATTAGTTGTGACCAACAGGCAAGGACACTACAACACTCGGCTTAATCCCTCTCCATGCTATAGAAATCACACCCATACCTCTTTCTTCTTGGCATGACAACACACCCTAATCCCACAGGGAAGAAATCGCAAATAACCTGAGCTAAAGCTTTGTCCTTTGCTAACCCATGTGTTCTTCCGATTTAACAATTTGTGACACTCAATAGTTCAACTATCTTATTTTCTTGAGATTCTCTCCACTTGGGTTCTTCCAATCGGCAACATATGCCCTTTTTCTTATCGTCTTACTAATACCAAAGGATTCTCAAAGTGCCCTAAAGTTGTCTGCCAAGTCCTCATGTATCATAATGGATGATGATGATGATCGTCATGATCGGTAAGACGAAGAACATGATGATGAAGAAAGTGATAATAAGGATAATGATCATGATGATAATGATAATAATACTAATAAATCATAGCTTTTTTGGTATTGAATTTTTGTCACATAAGAATGTGAATTAGTGGTGACTAGCAAGCTGATACTCCTAGCACTCACCTCAACCTCACTCCATGTTGCAAAAATCTCTCTTAGGAATCCTTTCCACATGGCATAACCACATACCCAAATGATGAGATGATGTTGTTGATGATGATGATAATGATAATGATAATCATGGCCATGATGATGATATGATGATACTATGATGATGATGATGGATGATGCTATGATAATGAGGATGATGATATGATGATGATGATGATATGATGATGTGATGATGAGATAATGAAGATGATATTGATGCTGTGATAATGATATGATGATGATGTTGTGATGATATGCTGATGATGAGATGATGATGATGATGATGATATGATGCTGTGATGATGAGATGATGATATGATGCTTTGATGATGAAGATGATGATGATGCTGATGATGATGATGCTATGATACTGATATGATGATGATGATGATGATGATTATGATGATGATGAGATGATGATAATCATGTGATGATGATGATGATAATCATGTTATGATGCTATGATGCTATGATGATGATGATGATGATGATGATGATGATGATGATGATGATGATAATGAGGATGATAATATGATGAGATGATGATGAGATGATGATATGATGTGATGATGATGATGATGATGATGTGATGATGCTATGATGATGATGATGATCATGATGATGAGAATATGATGCTATGATAATGATATGATGATGATGTGATGTGATGATGATAATGATGATAATGATGATGATGATGATAATCATGTGATGATGATGACCATCACAACTTTTTTGAAACAAAAGTAATTATTGGTAGGCCAACACTCCTATCACTCACCTCAGCGTCACTCCTTGTTGCAGAAATCTCTCCTATAACCCCTTTTCTCTTGGCATAACCACAAACTTAAATCAAGTAGAGAAGAAGGAGAACCTAATCCAAAGCTCTCTGTCCTCCACTAATTATGATACATTGATAATTAAGTGATACATTGGTAATCAACTAATTAAATGAACCTCATACACTCTTTTACATTAATTGATAATTAACTAATTAAATAAACCTCATATATAGTTTACATTTATTTTGTGCATTGTTCCAATGCTCGAGGCTAATTCCTTCTTGTGTTAAAGAAATAGTTTTCTAATGAACAAAGGCATTATCATTATCCTTTAATTTTAATGGTTATGACTGGTACTGTAGATATCATGTGTTGATATATCAGTATCAATCAATACAGGCCAGTTAGACAAAAAATTAGCATAAGCTTGCTTAGTATTACTATCTTTTAAGAAAAATCTTAGAATCTTGAGACTTTGTTGAGTATAGCTTCCTTGTGGTAGTATCTCTAAGTGTAATTTGCCTAATAGTTAACTAACACACATTGTCCTCCTTAGGGTGATTTTTCTTTTTTTTTTTTTCACATTTCAGAAAATGTCAAATAGATATACGAATTCGTTGACGTGACAATTGTAAATTCTCTTCAGCATATCATTTAAATTAATTTGCTAGAAAATATGAATCATGACAAATGATGAAAACTTCAAATTGCCTAACCAAGGCATAATAATTACTTGATTTTATAGGTTATCTATTCATTTATTTATATCAAAACTAGATTATATTGTCTTAAGTTAGGCTAAGCTACATTATTTGAAAATGGTTTATTACATTTTTAATGTAATACTTTTTGACCCCACAAGTCACAAGTGTTATCATTGTTATAGCTTTTGATCAAGAATAACGAAAATATTAGCTAGTGTGTATCTTAAAAGTACATTGACCTATTGGTCATCATTCACATACTTTCATTAAGAAAGAGATAGAAAGTGGCTTGTTTAGATCAAAGTAAAAATCTATTCAAATGTTTTTTTTGACATAGGTAAGTTAAGTAATGAGAGCGGGGTTTGACCCCAAGACTTGTTATCAAAGGTCCTTACCAGTTAAACTAACTGACACCCTCAACCTATTCAAATATTACTTAACATTAAGTCATATTCATGATTCCTAGGTAGTAAAATAACATCTATGTATAATGTGAGTACAATAATATCAACTTGAGGAGAAGACACTCCTAACACTCACCTCATCCTCACTCTATGTTGTAGAAATCTCTCCCGGGACCCCTCTCCTTTTGACACAACCACACATGTTATGATGGTGGTGATGATGATGTTCTATCACGACTTTTCCCAAAGTTAAGTTTTTGTTAGGTAAGAATATAGATCGGTTATAACTGAAGGCACTCCTAACACTTGCTTCAGTCTCACTCCATGTAGAAATCTATCCCGGGACCCCTCTCCTTTCAACACAACCACGCATGATGATTATGAAGGTGATTATGATAATGATGCTCTATCACGACTTTCTCCAAATAAAATTTTGTCAGGGAAGAATATAGATTCGCGGTAACTAGCTAGCGAAGACACTCCTAACACTCGCCTAGCCTCACTCCATGTTGTAGAAATCTCTCCTGGGACCCCTCTCCTCTTGGCACAACCACACACCCCTAATGAGGATGATGAAATTGATGACAATGACGATGACGACGAAGATATGATGATGATGATGATGATTATTATTATTATTATTAATTAATTCTCTGAAGCAGTGATGTTCACATCTTCTTCAACATTATTGCATCCCTTGTAAATTAACAATTCTCTTCAATATGTATTTTTTTGTTTATAAAATATTTGATTATTTAATATAATTGCTTGTTTCTCACATTTATAGTCATGCTTTTCACGAGGGAAACCAATCTTTGTATGACATTGTAAAGATGTGTTCTCAAAAATAATTTTAACCATAGTTCTATATTTAGCCTTTGCATTAGACCTTGCCATAATATTATGTGGTTCTTGACAAGGTTAACTCTTCACATAATTTGTGTGATATTTAAATCGTAGATGTCCATGTCTTTGTATAAAGGATTGATTCCTTTCCCTATACAGCTTTTTTATGCAATAAAGAATTATAAGGGCTATTACTAGTGATTCTTCTTCGGATTTAATATAACTTGACTAATCACACCAGTATAAACTAACTAATCACACCAACATAAGGAATATCTAATCTAGTAATAGTGAAGATTCCTACAAATCTCTAAATACTTTTTTACATCAACACCTTTAGTGCCATCATTGTTATAACTTTTGACAAAGAAGAGTAGGTGTATAAACTAGTTTGTATCTTAAAAGTTCATTTCCCAAAATACCCTAAAGTTGCATGTATCTTGAAGGCTCAATGATAATAATGACGACGATAGTGATAATCATGATAATAATGATGATGATGATACCAAATTCCATCACGGCTTTTCTGGAACCAAATTTTCGTCACGTAAGAATGTGGATCAGCCATGACCAGTAGGCTGACACTCCTAACACTCACCTCAGTCTCACTCAATGTTAAAGAAATCTCAGGCCAACAATCCTAGCACTCACCTCAGCCTCACTTAATGTTTTAGATATGTCTTCTAGGACCCCTTTCCAAGGTTCAAAAAGCCGGTTCGGCGACTCGGTTCAGCGAGCCACCGGACTGGTACAGTACCGACGTATCGACGGCAATGGGCAGCAACAGTGCCGCCTGCGCTACCTCTTCCGTTCCACGCAGATCGAAGCTTCCACCGCCTGTGCTGCTGCTTTCGCCCGCCGTCCGTGCTCTGACGATCGGTACAAACCGGTCGGTTTCGGACCGGTTGTTAAATCATTTTCCCTTTCCTCTCAGCATAACCACATATCCAAATCCGGCAAGGAACAAATACTTTGAGAACCCAAGCTAAACTAAGTATGATACATTGGTAAGTAACTAATTATATAAATCTCGTATACACTCTTTTACATTCATTTTGTGTATTGTTTCAATGCTCGAGACTAATTCCTTTTTGTGTTAAAAAAATGTTTATATAATGAATCTTTAAATGTATTAAAAGTTCTAGTATTCATTGCAAGAAGATAGTTTTATTATCTATAGACATTTATTCTTTCCTAGCATTATGATCCATTAGTAATTAATTCATTATAAGAATCTCATATACACTCTCTTATGAATATTCTATGCTCCATTGATAAGGCCCATTGTTAAAGCCTTATCAATGGATAATATTTGCTTGTGATGGTGATAATGCATGCTTTGCTGCATCAATAGCACACCCTACCTATACTATACATGGACCAAAGAAGTTACGCGAAGTTGGGTCCTACCTAATATTGGGTAGTAACCTGATAAGTACTCATCTAAGTCTTAATTATTACATAGTCTCCTTATATATTAAAGTCAAGTGAATATTGACAAAATAGGTACTTCTAGTGTATCATTTGTTGATTCACCTGGTATACTAGTACACTCCAGTTCAAGCCATGACCAATGCACCAAGACTAATACTTAGAGAATAAACATTTCAATGCCATTTATACCATATGTTGTTCTTGTTATAGTGGGGTCTAAGTAAGAATTAATATATGAAATTTCTATGTTAGTGCATTTATACTAATTCATCTATAAGTCACGCCGTCTAGTATATTGGTATGAGGATTAAAAATCTTGCTTTAAACCAAAGTATAAAGGTGGTTCCAACCAATGTATCTGTTCATTATCGGATTGGTACTTATCGATTGGTACCACCAATAATTATGACAGTAGTAGTTAATTATATATATGTATGTATATAAAATAATAGTCAATTATATATTACATGTGTATATACAATAGTAGTCAGTTATATTATATTTACATACACACTAACTTAATGTGTATTGGTCCAATCTCGAACCAACACAAACAAGAAATACCGAGGGGTTCAAACCGGTATTTCATTCCATGCTTTAAAGCTATTATGAGTAGTAAGTAAAAGATTTTTATGAAGTTAAATAATATTTTGTGGCTCAATTTATGGCTTCTGATTTTGAAATCAGAAGCCATAAATTGATGAGAATATCCAACATTACATAGCTAATGTGATGGGAAAGTAGTTTAACAAGCTTGGATTTATCTTTTTTTTATATATATTTGTAATTATTTTACAGAGAAATTGAAGCAGCTTATTGGGATAAAATTATATTTCTGTGAATTTTTCATTATTTGTGTTCATGCATGAGTTTACCTTTAAGAAGAACATCTTTGCATTATCTTATTTTGATTATAAGTTTTCCTTTTGAGATAACATAGTTATAAGTAGTCTCAGTGGAGTTTGGTTTTATTACATAACATGGTACGACATGGCATAGTGCGCCAGGGTATGGCATAGCATGGTACAACATGGACAAAAATCTCTCCTATAACCTCTTTTCTCTTGGCATAACCACAAACTTAAATCAAGCAGAGAAGAAGGAGAACCAGATCCAAAGCTCTCTGTCCTCCACTAATTATGATACATTGATAATTAAGTGATGCATTGGTAATCAACTAATTAAATGAACCTCATGCACTCTTTTACATTCATTGATAATTAACTAATTAAATAAACCTCATATATAGTCTACATTTATTTTGTGCATTGGAACAATGCACAAAATAAATGTGTTCCATGTGTTAAAGAAATATTTTTCTAATGAACAAAGGCATTATCATTATCCTTTGACATTAATAGTTATGATTGGTACTGTACATACCATGTGTTGATATATTAGTATCAATCAATAAACGCCAGTTAGACAAAAAATTAGCATAAGCTTGCTTAGTATTACTATCTTTTAAGAAAAATCTTAGAATCTTGAGACTTTGTTGAGTATAGCTTCCTTGTGGTAGTATCTCTAAGTGTAATTTGCCTAGTAGTTAACTAACACACATTGTCCTCCTCAGGGTGATTTTTTTTTTTTTTCACATTTCAGAGAATGTCAAATAGATATAAGAATTCGTTGACGTGACAATTGTAACTTCTCTTCAGTATATCCTTTAAATTAATTTGCTAGAAAATATGAATCATGACAAATGGTGAAAACTTCAAATTGCCTAACCAAGGCATAATAATTACTTGATTTTATAGGTTATCTATTCATTTATTTATATCAAAACTAGATTATATTGCCTTAAGTTAGGCTAAGCTACATTATTTGAAAATGGTCTATTACATTTTTAATGTAATACTTTTTGACCCCACAAGTGTTATCATTGTTATAGCTTTTGATCAAGAATAACGAAAATATTAGCAAGTGTGTATCTTAAAAGTACATTGACCTATAGGTCATCATTCACATACTTTCATTAAGAAAGAGATAGAAAGTGGCTTGTTTAGATCAAAGTAAAAACCTATTCAAATGTTACTTAACATTCAGTTATATTCATGATTCCTAGGTAGTAAAATAACATCTATGTATAATGTGAGTACAATAATATCAACTTGAGTCTTTTTTAGAAAGATGAGCAATACAAGTCATTACATTAAACAACAGGAGAAAATTTTTAAAGCATGTTCTTAGGTTTGGTCTTAATTTATAGATAGTCTTATAATGTTTATATAATATTTTCTCCCCCAAAATGACATATAAATAGGTTGCTCATATATACTACCTTGACAAGGTCTCCATAGAAGATGGTATTTTCAAACATCTAAAATATTTGCCAATTTTGATTGTAGAATTCAATTTCTATTTAGAGAGAATGTCTTAAAAGTGAACCGTAATTATGCAACTAGTCTTTCATTGTGTTGTTCTATAGTGTATTTCATAGTGAAATCTCATTTAAATCTAGTAGGGTACTTTTTTTTTTTGCAAGGTTACAAGGCCCCTAGCCTCTTGATGAAGACTCAAGACTAGCAGGCTTTATTTTTTTTGGCTAGGCTACAAGGCCCCTAACCTCAAGGTAATAGAATGTTAAATTTTAGAAAGTGACATTCACAAAAAAAATTAGTTGTGTTTATTAAAAGGACAATAATATCATAGTCACCAAAAATATAAGAATATTATGAAAGTACATCTATTGATACTAAACATGCCATATTTTCTTCATAATTGCATGTACAACGTGCAACAATCGAAAAACAAATAGCAGTAATGAAAATTTTGCTTTTAGAATCAACTTGTGCCAAAAGGCTGTAATTTATAAAGTGATTTGCATGTGAAAAAAATGAGATATGTTATCTTGAAAAAAATATCCCACAAAAATTTAAGAATGTACAAATAAAATATCATTGCACAAACCATATTATTAACAAATATTTTATTCTTGAGAGGTAGAACAATTATTATAGACAAATATATTATGTCTTACAAAAGCCGAGCAAAAAATAATTGAACAAACTCTTTGCATCTTTGGTTTCCCGCATTCGTTCTTTTTTTCACAAAGAAAGCTTATGAAAATAGTAAATATACTTACTAGCTTTGTTTCTTTAAAGGATATATTCATGTTGTAGAATAATCATCAATGAAAATAACAAAGTAGTTAGAAACCTAATATGAAAGCAACAAGACTTAACTTTCTCAAAAATCATCTTTGGTTTCCCGCATTCGTTCTTTTTTTTTTTTCACAAAGACGATGTTTTATGGCTCTTGGCCCCAAAAATCAGCCCAGCCGTGTATTCCAGATCCCATCGATATTGAAGGGGACATTGAGCCAAGCCCTCAAGATGATATCTTTCTCAATACTAAGAATTGTTCTAGTATGGCTGAAGATGAGAATGAGACAGATGACCTTGATGATCCGCAAGACGTTGTGCTAGTTACGTCAGGAAGGGAAAAGAAGAAAAAAAGAAAAGCTAAGAAGACCTCGTCTAAATCTTCGAACCCTAAGAGCCCTGGTCCGAGTCAACAAGTAACCCCATGACTTGTCAGCCGAGGCCAATTGTGTGTTGGAACGTGAGAGGTTTCAACGCACCTGCCAAGCGGCGGGAGGTGGACGTTTTGGTCAAGATGATAGCTATTCTTGAATCCCGTGTCCGTGAGAAAAAATGTGATGATATCATTAATTCTCTCTTCCCCGGATGGGCATTCTCCACCAACTATGAATGCATATATGGTGGGAGAATTTGGCTAATTTGGGACCCGGATTCGTAAAGGATGGAGATCTTAGATAAAAACAACCAGGTGATGATTGCTCGAACTCTTGATGGTCAGGGAAACTTTTTGTTCGCTTTGGGCATTGTTTACGGGCTTTATACTACTAATGAGCACAGGCATATTTGGGAGACCTTTACTAAATGGAAAGCCCAAGGGCCCACGGTGATTCTGGGGGATTTTAATATGCTATTCTTGACTACGGACAAATGTGGGGGCTCCTCCCACAATATTCAAGAGATTTTGGATAATATTCAAATGCGAGCGGCGATGGATATTTGTGATATTCAATACTGTGGGGCCTTCTATACGTGGTCAAACTAGCAAAGTGGCGACAAAAGAATCTCATGTAAGCTTGATCGGGTTATGGCCACTAGGGACTGGTCCAATAACTTTCCTAATGCGGAGGCTATATTCTTACACCCTGGCATTTCGGATCACTCCCCGGCTCTATTAACATTTGGCGATGACAACCGCCATAAAGGGACTAGGTTTTGTTTTTTTAATCATTGGCTTTGCAATCCAAGTATGTATCAGGTGGTGGATGAGGTTTGGAGTTCGACTCAGGTTTATGGCACTCCCATGTTTATACTTTACCGTAAACTTACTTTAGCTAAAGAGGGGCTGCGAAGGTGGGCAAAGCGTATAAGGAAGGATAAAGAGGCCAAAATCCAAGATAACCGCCAGAGACTTGAGGTTGTTCAAAATACCCTCCAAGTCAACTACACTGAGACCAGCCTTATTTCCCTGGAGAGGAATATCCAGGATGAAATTAAGCGGTATTGGGAGGAGGAGGAGTCTGCCCTTAAGCAAAAGTCCAAGGACATGTACATATCTTTAGGGGATTCAAATACGGCTTACTTCTATAATCTTATGAGGTCTCGGCGCATTCGAAATTCTGACCAAGGGGAGTTCGTGTCAGGTGAGGCAGTTGGCATTGAAGCGGTGCGGTATTTTAAGAGCATTCTTGCTCCCACGATAATCCAGATGGATGTGCAGGCCCCGGTGAGGAGAACTCTCTCAAATGCAGTTATTTTCCTCCTAGATCAAAAATTCTCAAGGGAGGATATTGAGAATACTATTATGGCGGGCAAGCCTTCTAAGGCCCCGGGGGTCGACGGGTTCAATGCCTCCTTCTTCAAAGCTTGCTGGGGAACTATTAAGGAGGATGTTATGAAGGCTATCTTGGACTTTTTGGAGCAAGAACAACTTCTTAAAAGGGTAAACATAACATCCCTTACCCTTATTCCAAAGGTGCCTAACCCATCTTGTTTTGCAGAATTCAGGCCTATCTCGGTATGCCAAATGATGTATAGGTTTATTACGAAGATGCTAGCCAAGTATATTAGGATCGTCCTCTTGGAGATTATTAACGGTAATCAGCATGCTTTTATCCAAGGAAGATCGATTCAGGAGAATATCATGTTATGCAAGGAAATTATGCACGACTACCACAAGGAGAGGGGGCAGCCGTGGATGACGATCAAGGTTGACCTTCATAAAGCCTATGACTCGGTCAGATAGGACTTCATTGAACGGGTTCTTAAGGCGTATATGTTTCCCTCTTGGATTATCGACCGAATTATGACTTGTGTTACATCCCCAACCTACACTATAAATCTAAATGGACAGGATGTAGGCTTCTTTAAAGGAACCCGAGGCCTTAGACAAGGATGTCCCATGTCTCCCTATCTGTTCATTCTAGTCATGCAATACCTCACAGATTTAATTCAGGAGCAATTCCGGGGTGGTTTTTTGGAAGCCCATAGTAAATGCAAAAAGTTGGGTATTACTAATTTACAATTTGCGGATGATATCATAATTTTTTGTGGAGCATATGTGGAATCAGCACGGGCAGTGATAAGGATGATGGATAAATTTTACCAGAACACTGGGCTGAAAATAAGTAAAGACAATTCTCAGGTTTTCTTTTTGGCCTCATGCGGGAATGCAGTGCAAGCAACAATTACTTCCATCCTGGGGATACCCAAAGGAGCCATGCCTTTTAGGTACCTTGGTATGCCTATCACAAGTAAATCGATTAAGGCTACTGACTGTATGCCCTTGATTGAGAAAATAGCCAGGTTCTATCGGCTTGGAGGGCTAAGCAATTATCTTATGCAGGGAGGGTAGAGTTGATCAAATCGATATGTTATGAGAATATTATTTTCTGGTGCAATGCCTTCAGACTTCCCCAGGGGATTATTTCAAGGATTAACTCAATCCTGAAAAATTTTCTTTGGTCGATAGGTAACAAGAAAGGGCTGGCTAAGGTGGCATGGGGTACTATTACTAAGCCCACTAACTTAGGGGGACTTGGGTTGCAGGACATTGGTAAATTGAATACTGCGCTGCTAATGAAGCATATATGGAACATTGCGACAGATAAGAATTGTCTCTGGGTCAAATGGGTCAACGAGATTTATTTGCATAGAGACTCCATTTGGATGGTTAAATTGCCTCAGAGGGCAGCTTGGCCCATTAGAAGTATTATAGCTACCCGGGACTCGTGTAGACAGATGGTCGGGTACAAAATTGCCAATGGCGAGTCTATAAGATTCTAGCTTGATCCTTGGTTCGAATCAAAAATTTTACTTGATTTGGTGGAAGATGTTCGATTCGAAAACCCGTATGGAAAGAGAGCTCGGCTGCAATCTTTCATTGTAAACAATAATTGGGTCATTCCTCAACCGAGATCCTTTATACTCTTGGACATTTACAAGGCTATTCCATAGACCCAGATAAACTCTAATATCAGCGAGGATTGTTTATATTGGAAGCCAAGAATGGACGATTTTCCACAAAGTTGGCTTATGAGGGGCAATTCCAGGAAAGCATGGTTCCTTGGAGGGATTTGGTGTGGTTTACAGGGAAGATCCCACGTTACTCACTGTTTATGTGGCTTTTGTGTTTGAAACGGCTGAGCACTAGAGCTAGGCTTTCTACTTTTGGGCTGATTCAGGATCCTACTTGCTTGCTCTGTAAATCAGCCCCTGAAACTCATGACCATCTTTTTTTTTCGGTGTGAAGCTATCACAGATTTTTGGAAGATGATAAAACAAGGATGAGGTATTAATTATGACGGGGATACTTGGGATGGCATATTGCATTACATTAAAAAACTGTTCCTTACTGGGGCTACCTACCACATTTGGAGATATAGGAACAACAAGATTTTTGGTTCTCATGAAATGAAGCTTAAGACGGTTTTCAGGAATTTAGTCTCGGATGTTAATACGAAGATCCGTACTAGGGCCCAAATGGATGAGATTGACCTGCAGAGTATCCGATATATGCATATGTGGGAGACGTACTGCTAAGTGGTGGTTAAGGGGTCCTGGTCATTGATGGCTGGTGCTTTATTGGTCCTTTTCTCTTAGTGGGTTTATGTTTGATTGGAGTTTCGTTTGCTATCTAGGCTCGGTGACCTTTTTGGATGGATTATGCTCATTTTGCCCGTTGTTTTTAGTGAATGGACTTTTTATTTTCCTTGAAGTATGTTGCGGTATGCTCTCGTGCGATTGGAGTTTGAATCCGGTGCATCGACTAGTGCTTTTGGCTGGAGTAATCAAGGGAGTCATCGCCATAGCAGCCCTCCATGCGCTAGGTTTACAGGGGAAACTCTGCCGGATTTTTTTTTAAAAATCCAGTGTAAGGATAGAGTGAGAGTGAATGTACATAACCTTGTAACTATTTTTTTATTTGGATAATACAATTAACTTCTTGCCCTTGGCAAAAACAAAAAAACAAGACTTAACTACTAAATATCATAACGTATTACTCCGAATGGTAAATTACATCAGGAACTAGTACTAGGCAATGACAGTTCTGTTGGTCATACTATTCCATAGTTTATCAATTATAATTGTTAAATTTCCTCTATTTTATCTTTTACCATCCCAAAACTTAGTCAATAAACAAAGAGATGTTAGCCTTTGTCTCATAAGACATATATTCTCTTATTTCTCTTGGTGTTCACCCATTTGTATGTAAATGTGTGTATACATTATAAAATATACTTTTTTCCATTCAATCAAGAAGATTTAAATACACTTATAGGCAAAAAAATTTTATGTACTTTTGCTTTACATCTTACATTTATTGAGTATTGTTCTAATATTTGATACTAATTCCTTTTGGTGTTGATTATAATGAATATTTACATGCATCAAAAGTTCAAGTATTTATCTCCAAAACATAGTTTTACTATCTACAAACATTTATTTTTTCTACCCTGCTCTAGAGTGCCTACACTAAACTAGGTAACTTGACTATATGTGTTACATAGACAATTGTGCCTATTTTTGTCACAATAACATTGGATGTCATGCCACGCCACTGCATCGAGCATGTGATATCGTGCTATCATGCCAATCCCATGTCATGACATGCCATTACCATGTTGGTGTCAGTGCCATGATATGCCACGCCATGACATGTCATGCCATATCGTACTATACCACGCCATGTCACTGTACCATCCCATGCCATACCATAGCCACACAACACAATGCTGCAAAATGCTATATAATGTCATGCCACGCAATGTCATCTAATGTCATGTAGCCATGCCATGGCACCACATGATGCCATAGCCACCCCACACAATGCATACAATGCCATGTCACGCTATGCCACATTATGCCTTGTTGTGTCATGGCACCATGTTTTCCTAAATTTTATTATTTGTTCTATTTACTCTTGTTATTTATTTTAAAATTATGCTCAATTCAGCTAATACCAAAACCATCCCTACCTACCCACGTGATACTGAAATCTACTATCCACTAGTCTAAGATGAGAATTCAAATACCATATGTATTATGATTTAAAATTTTTATACAAATAAATGACAATGCACAAGAACTAATTGCAAATATAGGAAAAGGGAATTAAATGAGAAATACTAATATGATGCTCAAGATGTTAAGTAAATTTAGGAAAGCAGTAATTGAGTATTGATTTGATATAATTTGGAGCTAGATTGTGTAAAATACTTATTTAAGAGAATAATAAATCAAGAACTTAAGAGGTTATCAGATTGTGTAAAATACTTATTTAAAAGAATAATAAATCAAGAGTTAGTGGGCACTTAGGAGGTTATCATTTTATTTACCCATCCTCCTTTTATAGCAGTCAATTCTTGTCAAAACCATTCTCACAGGAACTTGATCGGTTGCAGGAAGACGAAAGAACCTTGCATGCTTCCCATGGTTCACCTAGAATTGTATATAACCATGACCACCATAAAATAAATTCAACGAAGTAAAGAAACATGAATATGGTATTCTACCAAGTATCAACAATAGTTATAGACCTGAAAATAGAACTCATCATGTCTAGGGTTCAGGGCATGAACTTGAGAATCATAGAAAGATCTAGTATCGGAGAAAGATAAGGGTAAAACTATAAAGATTCATCCACATAATTGTGTAGTGAGATGTAATGTTTAAGAAGTTAATGGTGTATTTATAAAACTTATCTTTTTAAGCCAAATGTTGATATATTAAACAAAATAGGATAACAAACCCAAGGTGCTTGCATAATTATTGCAAATAGGCATGCTCATGCAAGGAAAATTAGGGACCAACAAGGAAGCTCTGACCCGAAGAATAGGCTAAAATTTTATCAAGAAAGAGAATTTATCCGAAAGAGGTTACCTTGTGAAAAAAGTTCAGGTCTCCTTATAGGAAGTGACAAGCTCATTTAATGTCCGCTTCACATCTTTAAGAGCGCCAATATTGCAATATCCAGAGTCAAATATACAAAACTTGTGAAGATACAAGAAAATAGGAAATAAGTTAGGAGTTAACTTTCACAGGGTATTATCAACCTATCACCTATGATGGAGGGAAGGAAAGAGGATAAGTAATGATTTGCAGCCAGCCCAGCTATTGTAAATGAAAAAAATGAGAAAACTCATTCATATCCATAATATATAAAATTATAAATATAACATTTCTTATATGATCCTCACGGTAGAAAACATACTAAAAGAACTAGAGTATTGGTTTGACCATTTGAATAAACAGCTGAGTGCCAATCACATACCAATCATTGTATGGGTTTAACTGTTCTCATAATGGTACTAAGGCATAGCTATTGCCTCAGGGTATTCTATAGGTTGATATATAGAGGAAAGAATCCAAATTGATTAGTGGGATAATCATCAATACACACATGCAAATTTGCTTAGTCAATATAGCACCATGAGCAAAATGACAATCTCTCTCCAATTAGGTCTAATAAAATAATTAAAAGTAGCAAGAAGTTTAACGGAAATCAATCTAATTACTTGCTTTAATCCACTTGACAAAAGAATTAATCAACAAGAAAAAGAAACTAAGCAAGCAAAAACAATTTTTTTAAAAAAAATATTAATAGACAAACTTGAATTATTGAACAATGCATGCTCACAAGATGAATCCAACAACTTGAATCTATCAACATAATAAAACATAGCTTCCAAAAAGAAACTATGCACAAAAAATGATTAAGGTTTAAAAATCAACGATATAAATCAAAAAATGTCTCCACCACATCAGCTTTTTTTCACTAATTTAACTTTTCTTCCTTCAAATGAAAGTGTTTTTTTTCTTAAAAAAAATGTAAGAGTTTCACTATGATAAACTACCTCAACATCTTCAGTTACAGTTAAACCTAGAGCCTTTGTTTGCCCCACCCCATCAGCCGTTTTCACAGTAGTTTTCGCTGTGACACTTTTATTGCTAGCAGGCTGCTTAAAAAATTATCAATCAGGCATTTTAATATTATAACACAAAAATCACCTGTTATAAATTACATCACAAGTTCACAACTCACCACTGCTTGAACATTTTTCTATCCACTAAGCATGCGTGCAGCATACCGCCTAACAAATGAGCTATCAACAGCCTATGAAAGGCATGTTCACATACATATTAATTAGTTTTTTCTAAATATTTATGAGCCTTCGACAGTCTTCATGGTACTACCATACTAGTAATCTCATGAAATGAAGGAGCATTTTGTTGTCATTGCAGAAATTTAAATGCATAATCTTGGTAAACAAACAGAGAAGGTTGTAGTTTGAAACTTTGAATTAAACAAATATGTGTATCTGCAATAGTAAAAGGCATGCCACAGAAGATCCCATATCATTCAGTCGATTAAGAAACAAAATGGCATGCCATATCATTATAACAAAATTTAAATGGTTGCTTGTGTTTTGTTGAGGTGTAGAAGTTTACCAAATAGAAAAGAAAAAGGAACTAAATGTTATGCCTATATGCAACAATGAACAAAATTGAGTATAAGAGTGGATTAAGGTGGGTAAATAATAATCAAACAAACATGATATCATGAAAAGAACATTAAGAAAAACTCACTCCATGACTAGATCCGCCGGCACTTGAATTTGAGTTTGCAATAAAAAATATTTTAAAAAGAAGTATGAATACTTAAAGAAAAGTGAAAATGTACTTGGATTTAACAAGAATACAACAAGATCTTTTCACCTATCCTTGAAATAGAGGTCTCACCGCTAGAGTTTCCAATTAGATCCAAGAGCTTCTTTGTACTCACATCATCAAGTTTCTCTAGTGACCTTTCTAAGGGTCTCATACCAATGATCTAGAACAATGAGTCGCTTAGAAATAAGATCCACTGGTAGAAAAGGTATGACAAGCATTTCAATTAAGTACCTTAGCCAGAGCTGCTAATGCACCAAAAGCAGAATCCCTCACTTCAGGTGTTCCATCATTAAGGCTCTGAAATTTTTAACAAATGGATTGTGTAACTAAATAGCAATAAATGCAATAACCTTAACCTATTATTATGCTAACAAGTTGAGAGCATTTTCTCCTGCACACCTCCAACATTATGGGAACATAATCCTTGTGCAATTTAAGAATAGCAGCTTTATTACTTGTCTCAATGCAAAATGTGATCCAATTTAATGTTAATGAACGCACAAGTAAAACTTTATTCTTCATAGCCACTTTAACATCTACAACGAAAAGAAAAATAATATTTAGAAAATGGCAAAAGTCTAATAACAATGATGATATCATGGGAAAGTAATTCAAACGGAAACTTCATTCACAATGAAATACAAGCAGCAAAATATAACTACTATGCAGCTACTTTTGCATAATTAGCAACACCCCTTGATCAATTAGAAAGAATTAGAGGTAGTGTAGATATAAGACCATTCTAATTCAAAAAATATATAGTATAATTTTGTCAAAATATAATCAGAATTTACATTAATAAACAACAATCAGACCAGAGTATAAAAACTCAGATGGCAACTTTCTTCACAATAACATAGAGGGTAGCATAAATTGATTAGTAGCAAAATTCCGCAGTATACCAGAAGTTCTATAAAAAGGACTATTGAATTAAAGACAAGAAACAAATCAATAGGAAAAGGTGAATTATGTGGAGTCAAAGAAAACTACACAAAATGTTCAGCTTAAAAGTAGTTCTAAGAAAATACATGTACCTTAAACATCACATGCATTTGCTTGGAATTAGCTATGAGCTGAGCATATTATGTAGCTTCTTCAACTACACAGATTTCACTTTGTTTTGTATTGAGGTGTTTCTTCTCTCTAGAAATTCTGATGTAAGTTACCTATACTGAGAATAAATTGAATTTTGCTAGTAACTAGCTCAAACTTCTTACTCATTGTATGAACTCAATGGAAGTTCAAATGTGAAATGTTCAGTCCAATTTTGGTCATATGTACATGACAAGAGGGATTCACTTCCAAACATACTCACGCCTCCAGATATTTAGCTATTTGCAAAGCATAAATTTTCACCTAGATGCACTTCACGCTTGCATTAAAATAAGGGAAGAAAGAGAGTGACATACTTCAATTTTCAATAGCTCATATCTTTTAAATCCTTGTGATAAAATTCAAATTGATGTGTATGCATTTTTCATGTGAAGCGAAGTAGGATCATACATCATTAAGATTGCTCTAATCTTGAGAAAAAACAATTGAAATTTTCATTATTTAAATATTATCATATTTTACACCTATTAATGTTACTATAGTTGGATGGAAAGAAAGTATTAGTGGATCACTCCATAGAATATATGGACTCTTCTTAATCATGAAGAGCTTGGAGAAATGTGCAATATGGAACCAAATGTGGAATTAACTTTTTCCTCTCTCAAAGAAAAACTTGTTGATTGTGGCTAGCACACAGAGAACCTCCTAGCCACCTCCTCAGCCTCTTGAACTCATGTTGCTCTTCAGTAGGTACCTTCTCAATGCCTCGCAAACCCTAACATAGCCACCTCCTTAATGCCTCTCTGATCACAAATGGCTCCATCCTCAACACCTCTCAAACCCTAACTTGTCCACCTCCTCAACACCTCGCAAACCCCACCCAGTTGCCTCCTCAACTCCTTGCAAACTCCTCAATGACCACCTCCTTTCTATTTCTTTCTTCCAAAGGAAATACGCTATGCTTTGACTTTTCTTTGCCTCATTATTTCTTTCATTCCTAATTTCTTTTATTACAAGGAAACACTTATACTAAGTTTCCTAACAGGTTAAAATGGCATAAAATACTTGATTTTGAGGTAGGAACTACCTTCGACAACAACAAGTGTTGTGCACTGCTTGAAGAGTTTGAGTAAGGACATCAGAAAAACTAGTTTTCTCCTTCAACTTTTCCTGAATTAAAACATTATGCATAAATTGTGGGAGTATAAGCAATGATACACAATGAAGATATCAAATAATACAAGCCGATCAAGGGAACCAATTTTCAAATAAACAGAATCTTTTAGGACAAAAAACATTTCAAATAAAATATTGGAACCAGCGTTAAAAAAAGTAGAAAACAAACTTTAAGTACTTACAAAGTTACAAGTAGGAAGGGTAGAAAAAACGGTGAACTTGCAGAAAAATAATTTCTCAAACATTTTGACAGACTCCCAATTGCTTGTATGGCTTCTATAGAAATGGCCAGATTCACATCTGTCACAAGCTGCAATCAAAAATTACATGCACAATATATCTTGTCTGAAAATGTTTTACCTTTGCAAATAAACCAAATATCATAGCAAGAAACCTAAAGATCACTCGCCCATAGCACAAGGCTCTTACTAATCAGTGTCACATGCCTAATTTCAAACAGTCAGCAACATCAAACAGAAAGTAAACATGTCTTCATATGTAACTTACAATTTTTCTTCTTTTTTTAACCAAAGGCAAGTAAGACAATTTCCTTAAATGAAAAAAAAATATGTACACCAAAATTTATCCACCCCAATGTCCCTTCCTCCCTCTATACAAGGAAGAACACACATCCCCTTCCATGAAAATACCCAAAGCCCTCAAAACACAGATCAACATACCATAGAAACAACACATGTAATTACATATTTCAAAATCTGACTACCATAGTTTTTGGTAGCTTACAAAATTTTGAAGGCAATTGAACATGAATCCTAACTCATGAATTGATTAAAAAGTCAAAAAGGAGTGAGAATTCACTTTAAATCTCCCACTAATAAAATCACACTTTGACGAAAAATAGCAAGAATACCTTTTCGAGGGTCTGACATACTTCAGCAAAATCACCGGGAGCAATTCTTTTAGTCAAAGCAAGCTTCGTTCGCTCTGCAACGGCGTCCCTCCTTTCAGACCATTTAGTAGTAGTTCTTCTTGAGAATAAATAAATGAATATATACAATTGTAATTGATGCATATAAACATTCCACAAGAAACACCTCCAACCAACTAGCAAATAGCATAGGAAGAAAACCATAAAAACAAAGTACTGACCACTCCATCCCAAAACCTAGATTTCTCTAAAGGGGTCAAAATATCAACAGGACCAACAAGATCATATTCACCAATTTCCTGAGGGACTGATAGAAGAACTAAATTAGTACAAATTTTCTAACAAACAAAAGAACTAAACATCATAAAAAAGAATTTGATACCAATAGCTGAAATCTACTAAGTAACAGCAAATGATTTAAATTTGTAAGAATAAATGAAAAGCTTGTTAAATATAGAAGTCATAAATATATCCAAAACATATAATTGGGCTTATTGGCTTGAACTACATATGGGAAGAGTGTGGGGTCATTTTTGTTACATTGGGAATGTGTTATGACCGTTTCAAATCCACCTTAAATTAATAAGGCTTTTTGTTTAATGGGTTCTGGCTTCCAATGAGCGCAAGCGTTCATTGTTAATTACCCCTAAAAGTAGGGAACCTTTGATTAAGAGATCTATAATACGCAACAAGATAAGAGAAACAAGTTGGACAACATTATTTATAACCGTAACGAAATACAAAGTTTTGACATAATATTTAAACGATAAGAGGATGAGCTTTTCATCAATTTGAGCATCTTGTGTCCGTCGGGTGTTTGGCCTTGAAGCATCCCGTTGAGTGATATCCGGTCTAGGCAACCTGATGTCATATTGAGGAGCTACGCCCCGATGATAAACATCGACGTACGCACCTCCCAAACAATATTCCACCGAAGTTGCGTTTAGACGTGTTGGATATCTGGCTTGGGAAATTATCCGGCCTTGCGGCGCGATGGATAATTTGGTTTGAAATTTATCCGGCCTTACAGCGTGATGGATAACTTGATTTGGGAATTTATCCGGCCTCGCGGCATAATGGATAACTGGGTTTGGAAGAAAATTACCCGGCCTTGATGGCGTGCTGGATAATTTGATTTGAAAATTTATCCGGCCTCACGGCGTGCTGGATAATTGAATCGGAATTTACCCGGCCTCACGGCGTGTTGGATAATTTGATTTGGAAGTTTATCCGGCCTTACGGCATGCTGGATAATTTAATATGGAATTTATCCGGCCTTACGGCGTGCTGGATAATTTAATATGGAATTTACCCTGCCTCACGGCGTGTTGGATAATTTGATTTGAAAATTTATCCGGCCTCACGGCGTGCTGGATAATTGAATTTGGCGTTTATCCGGCCTTGCGGTGTAATGGATAACTGGGCTTGGAAGAAAATTACCCGGCCTTGATGGCGTGCTGGATAATTTGATTTGAAAATTTATCCGGCCTCACGGCGTGCTGGATAATTTGGATTTAGAATTTCATCCGGCCTCGCGGCGTGTTGGGTAATTGGGTTTGGAGTTTTATCGGGCCTCGCGGCATGTTGGACAATTTGATTTTGGGAAATTTATCCGGCCTTGCGGCGTGGTGGATAATCTAATTTGGGGATTTTACCCGGCCTTGCAGCGTAGTGGATAATTTAATTTGGAATTTATCCGGCCTCGCCGAATGAAACATTATATCGAGGAGCTGCGCCCCGATGGTAAACATCGACGTACGCACCTCCCAAACGATATTCCGTTGTGATGGTATAAGGCTTTCAGTATATTTGTATGAGTGTGTCTTTGGAGTTAGACATTTTACACTTGGGAATATTCTAAATACGAGACGACATGATGTAGGTTTACGCTCGTAATGCCGAAACGATTATACCGGATTCAAATATTTCATTAATTTTCCTCTCCTTCTCCTTTTATCCCTTTTTGTTGTTTGCTTTTATTATTGTTACTATTTTTATCTCTCCCGTTTGTTATCATCATTTTTTTTTGCAGGGGTATGAAGTAACTCCTCCTTTGAGATCAGGACATTCGATCATTAATTTGATCCCAGTGTTAAACTGGGAATCAAGGGGTGAAATTAGCGATGCTGAGAGGGTTTCTCTTGATGACTCCGCAACCCTCGTTCAAAGGGGAAAGTTTCACTTTCCCTTTTTACGCGGCGGACAGATCAAAGCCCAGGCGATTCCTTGATTGACGACAATTTTGGGGAATCGTCGTAGGGTTCGCGTCCCAGCGATCGACGACAGCGCCGGTCTTTGAGAAAGCGGGCGGGAGGCGTTCATCCGGGCCGAGAGAGGGATGGTATCACTGCTGCGCCTCCGGCGGTATTGGGGCTTCTGATGGCGTTACCGAGAGCGACGGCCAACTGTTTGTCGGCAACGAAGGAAGACAGAGGTAAGGCATAGGAGGCGAGGTCACAGGGGAAGAGCGGCAGCGTTGCTACTCCTTTTTATGTTACGACCTTGCAATGCTCGATCAAAGGGTAAAGTTTCCCCTCGACCTTATTCGTTGTGCAGCCACGGATGGCGTCTTAGCGGCAGCTGCGAATCGATTCTGCCGGAGACGCTGATCCCAGGAGAGACGACGATATCCGGCGGCTGCTGCGGCTGGTTTTTTTTTGGAACGACCGGCGAGGTGGACGCGGCGAGAAGTTGCGGCCCGCTGCGTTCCTGGCAGCGACTATTGAGGTAATGGCGTTGATGATCTGGCGAGAGGAGAGGGACAGTTGGCAGATCCCATGGCCGAGGCTACAACTTCGCGTCAGATCCAAGCCCCAGGCGAGACAGGGAGTTGAGCGTCGCTGATCCCTGGTGAAGAACATGCTTGCTTAGCGGATCGTCCGTGGCAGATAGCGACGACCATTAGATTAGAGGTCCGACCCCTTCATCAGCTTAATTCCAGAAAAAAAGTCACGTAGATTTGATTTTATTTTGCAGCTTCCCCCTCTACAGCATAGTAAGGTTTTCCTTGCAACTCAGTTGGACCACTCTTTTAATCTCATTTTTTTTTGCTTCAATTTGAACTAGGAACTGGTAACCGGTTCCAAACTTTAGCTCAAGTAAGGTGAAATTTCCTCTTGGTGCAACCCAGTCCTGGAGGGGATTGAGGAAACGGAGTGGCAGAGGACTCGATCAGGTATTTTGTTCTTCATTGGTTTACTCCTCGCATTCTGCTGATTCCATTTTTTACTCTTCGATTCTTCGTATGATTTTCGGATTTTACCGCATCTCGGCAAATTTCTTCAGTTCAACCAGCTTCCTCTCCTCTCTCACTTTTCTTACCACCGCACTTCTCATTTTCTTTCGCACGGTTTCTTCCCTTTTTTTTTTTTTTTTTTTACGTGGCACCTTTTATTACCGAAACTTCACCCCTCTTGGAGCTCCTGCCGATCTTCTCTTTTATTATTTTTGTTGCTCACGGTTTCTTCCGAACACCTCCCCAGCCAACCCCTTTTAACAGAGAACCCTCTTTTAGTCTCTCTTTTCTTTCTTTTAGATCCGCAACTAGAAAATTCCCTTCTCCTTCAACAAATCTTCTTTATCCTTCGTGTTTGGAGACCCCTTGCTCCCTTTACAGTAGAGGAACAAGATTCTGGAGAAACTTGTGAGCAGTAACAATCAACTCTTCCCTTCTCGTTCGCTCTCTTTCGCTTCTTCTCATCATTTTCATGTTTCCCTCATTTGCTTCTTCTGTCTCTCGCAGTCTTTTTATTTGCTTCTTCTGTCCCTCATTCTTCTGCCTCTCATAGTTCTTCCTACTTGCTTTCTTCTGTCCTATGTGACAGCCTCATTCTCCTCTTCTCTTTTGGCATTTCCCTCTTTTAATGCTCTTTTTTGTATCTAGCATGGTGCCATAGGATGCTTAACGCATCTTAGGCCTAAGAAAACCAATGAATCAAGAGGAGAACAGGAGTGTGTGTGCTCCTTGTAGTGCCAGGCCGCTTAATGCGACCATGAGGCCTAAGAAAAACGAACGATCAAAAGGAAGTGTGTGTGTGTTCCACTGTGGTGCCAGGACGCTTAGTGCGTCCATGAAGCCTAAGAAAACCGAGTAGAGAAAATAAAGGAGCTCCCATTCATCTACCTTCTCCTTGCTCTTCCTCCTTCGTTTATCTCCTTCTTCTTCTTCTTGTGACGTTCGTTTCTGTTACAATGCGTATTTGTCTCTGTGTCTTTGGTGTTTTTTTCTTTTTGCTTCTCTGCTGGCCGCGTCGCTGCTTTTCTTCTTTTTTTTCTTTGGCCGACCTCCCTTATATAGACCACAGCTTGACGTTTCTTCCAATTTTCACTTTCAGCCCAATCCGTCAGCAGTTTTCCCTTTCTTATCAATTCTGACCGTCTCCTTACTCTTGGCAGCAACTTTGGAGAAAATTGTCAGATTTTTTTTTTTACTGTGATTTCGATTTCCTTCCTCTTGATTTGTCTTGTCTACAAACCCCAGTTGGTGGGATTTGGTGATCTTTCCCTCTACTTTCTGCAGATTCAGATTTTTTTTGCTTATTTTGAAGTCTACATGCTTTTTCCGTTACACGCTTCTGTGATTACCTCCTTCTTATTTTTATTATTTTTTTTGGAATACTTGCTTTATTTGCTGTGATAATTTGGCGAGGTTTCTGCTCCGTTTCCGGAAGCTTTTTTTTTTGTCGCGAACCTGGCTTTCTGCTAGGATTCTTTTGTCTTCTTCCCATGCGTGCACCCTCTTCTTGCTAGCAACTTTATTTGAATCAAATGAAGCTTGTCGCTTCTTCTAGTCAAAACCAAATTTGACCACCTGCACTCTTTAGCTGATCACCTCAAAAGATTTGGGGGTCTGTTTGAGTCTAATCAAAATACTTTGGATGACTTCTGGTTGGTTAACATGTGCAGGTCCGCGTATGTGCCTTCCCCGCCAAATTCATCCATCCTTTTATCTCCTTGTAAACATCTATCATCATCTTTTGAGCTGATCCATCTCATTTATCTTTATGGAATCAGATTTTAGGTCAAAATGAAGAGCATCTGCAATAGCCTGTGACATGTCTGAAAGAAATGATTCTAGAGAATTGCCAGCAGAGCCATCAAACCTACAAAAGTCAAAGTTCTCAAACAGTAGTGCTAGATTGGTTGATTGTGTAGTGTTGCAACTTTCTGCTTTTTTATCAATGTCACGAACTGATGGCTCAGGATCTAATGCAGCCTCATTCTGCGTTTGTGGAACGGGAAGGGAAGAGATGTTTGTGTTGGAAGAAGTGTCAACTTTCTTGGAACTTCCACTAAAATGATTTCGACCATTCTGCCGATATAAAAGTGGTGTTCCTTGATCTTTGGGAGTTGAAGAAGCAGATCTGGCATTCCTTGTTAGTAATGCATCTTCATCCATGGACGATAACTCTCTGATTTTTTGTTCAAGCAGGTTGCTTAGTCCGTCTCCTGTTAGAGTATTTCTTTTATAAGATGTGTTACCATGCTCATCAAGCACTAGGAATGTATTACCACCAATGTCATTATGGTACTCATTCTTGCTGTTGCTTTTCCCCTTCATTTGATTGTACGAAGATGAAGTAGATGCATGTCTAACCTTCATATCGATTGTGAACGAGAAAATGTTATCGTTCCTGAAACTAAACTCATTACCATTGTCGATGTCTAAATTACTTCAAAGGCTTCTGCACACAGATCTGACTCTTGTATGTCCCACCTGCTCTTCTATTAAAGCCACATCCAGGACGTTGTTTAGCAAAGATTGAACTGAAGGTATCAGCATTCTCGATAGTGAAGCTATCGATTGTTCTTTTGCGCGTGATGTCCTTGTTGGAATTGTTACAACCCGATCCCCTTTGATGGATGTTTTTTTTTTATTGGATGACTTCACTCTAATGTAGTTGCTTGATGTTTTGCCCTTGTCAGTTTTCACATTTCATGATTTTCATGAATCTCATTGCGATACATGTTTAGAAAGAGCCCTTTCTTCTTAAATGGCAGGAACTTCTAACTGTCCTACATCTGTGAAATTTCAGCTGCTGTCATTGAAGAATTTGGAAATGTGGAAGAATATGGACATGTGGCATAAAATTTGGCTGTGGCACATTCATGTCCAATACGCGATCCATCATAGGGTTTTTGTCAACTTTTAAACCAGTGGAGACTTTGTTAACTTGCAGCTTGAGTGGTATAATTCTTCAACCCTCCATTGTATGCCGGATGATGAGAGCTGTCAGCGTGGCAATCCACACAAAGCTCATCTATAAATGACACATATAGATTATAAATTTTCCTAGTTCAACAAATGCCCCCCAACGGATTTTGTATAAGCAATGAGCGCGTACAAATCCGTTGGAAAATGCGCCTCTTGTCATCGCTCACCTGGCCCTCTACCATTTTAGATATACGACACATTACTATTACCAATAATCTTTGAGTTTTGTAACATTGGCAAATGCTTCAGGAGGTTGGCGCTAGTGTGGATTTCTGGATGATTATCTTTTGCGTTTAATTTGATATAGCATTCGGGTTCGGAGCCTAGGACACCAAGAATGAGGAGTCCGCAGAAGATGGTAACTTTAATTTCTTTCTCTTTTGGCTTCGTTTCTCACACATGATCTATATAAAAAGAATTCCTTGGCCCTGCATCACATGCTAAGCAAGATGTTGTAGAAGATATACATTCAGTAGAGGGTACGTCCCCTTTGCTTCCTTCCTTTGTAACTTGATAAGTCCGACCGTAACGATCATCCTGGGGTTTCCAGCAAATATTCACGAGGCTGCTAAAGGATGCACTAATCCTCCTAGTAATGGTAGTTCTAATTTATTTCAACACATAGTGAAATTTATGTATCTTATTGTGATAACAATCCTTTGGATCTGTGACAGGTGCTGAAAAAAATCGTTGCTGGAGATGGCTACTCACCCGACAACGGTAATTTTCCCTTTTCCTTCTACTGTGTACGTATAGTTTAACATGTATTGCTGTTTCAGGGAGCACGAACAAGGTTTAGGAGGTTGTTGAGCTACCCGCTTCCCAACTACCCGATGATTTTAGATTTGCAAGAATATGAAGGTAGCCTGAGGACCACCGAAGACACTCAAGAAGCGAATTCTGAGTTGATTGCGGGACTAGAGGCCTAGTTAGTTTCCCCATGGACGTGGTATGGGTCCAAGGAAATCGGACGCTGCAGATTTGCCTCCTCTACTGAAGAACAGAAGTCGACTCCCCGGGCGGTCACCAAGGAATTTTGATGTATTTTTCCTCTTGTATCTTGCATTTGAACCCCAAACCTTTGTGTTGTTTTTCTTTATTACTTGCTGATTTTGGACTATAAACTTCATTCGGATGAGAATGTTCCATATTATTGTGATTCTACCAACCTCCTGTAGACATGTAACAATTGGTATGATGATCTTCTTTGGCAGACCATTACAATTTGTATGATGTCATATCGTGTTGCTAATATTGTTGCCCAACAGGATTGCAATTGGATTTTGTGCATGCCCAAGGTTTGTTTG